>JAULBR010137964.1:0-18128 GCA_032355825.1 Melanodrymia aurantiaca
ATGTATTACAACATACACAACAGTGAGATGTGTTTAAATGATAATCTAATTTTATTTGTGTACCACTTCTGACACCATGTATTACAACATACACAACAGTGAGATGTGTTTACATGATAATCTATTTTTATTTGTGTACCACTTCTAACACCATGTATTACAACATACACAACAGTGAGATGTGTTTAAATGATAATCTAATTTTATTTGTGTACCACTTCTGACACCACGTACTATTTCAATGCTAACAAACTGACTGCGAATGACTTCGTTATTGCAGCTTGCATTCCGGGTATTTTCGGAGAAGACTGCACGCTGACTTGCAGCAACTGTATGAACGGAGCGACGTGCAATGACGAACAAGACGGATGTGCGTGTCTGGCTGGCTGGATAGGCATTACCTGCAACCAGACGTGCCCAAAAGTAAAATTCTTCTCATTTATTTCACTTTGATGTGGTTGTTTTTGTTATAGATTTGTAAACCAATGGTTAACTTCTCTTGACATTGGACGTCGTGGTGACAACTGCAGTGTTAACACTCATTTAATGCGTGTTTTGTTATATATTTGTAAACCAATAGTTAATTTTGCTTGACAAGGACCATATGGCGACAACTGCAGTGTTAACCCTATTGTAATGGGTATTTTGTTATATATAATTATTTGTATATTATATTATAATTTCTCAACTTACGGTGACAACTGCAATTTTAACACTAAGTTAATGGGTTGTTTTTATATATTTGTAAACCAATGGTTAACTTCTCTTGACATTGGACGTCGTGGTGACAACTGCAGTGTTAACAACAATTTAACAGGGTTTTTGTTATAATTATATTTGTGCATGTACATGTACATCAATGGTTAATTTGCCGTGACGAGGAACTTATGATGACAACTGCGGTTTTAACACTAATTTAATGCTATAGATTTGTAGATTATATTGCAATTCACTCAACAGGGAATGTACGGTGACAACTGCAATGGCCTGTGCAGCTGTCAGAACGGCGGCACGTGCAATCACGTGACGGGGAAGTGTGAGTGTCCACCAGGTATTAAAGGCGAGAAGTGCGAAGATGGTTGCCCGTCTGGTTATTTCGGCAAGCACTGTGACAAACCGTGCCCACAGGTCTGTGCCAACGGTTACTGCAATCGGATATTTGGTTACTGCGAGTGCAAACCGGGTCGGTACGGTCCCGCCTGTAACCAGCCGTGTCCGCAGTTCACGTGGGGACCGAACTGCGTGGAGCAGTGCAAGTGTAACACGGAGAACACCAAGAGATGCAGTCCGCAGGTTAGTTAGTTAGTTAGTTAGTTAGTTAGTTAGTTAGTTAGTTAGTGTCTGAACATTTGTAGTATGTTTTTTTGTAGATAACTTTTGTTTCGTTTAATCTAGAGTTTAAAAAAAAATAAAAAAAGTCCTATTTTTTTGTCCAAATTATATAACTTTAAGTGAACAAATACAAATATTGTAATGCCAAAACAATCTTCAAAAAATTCAATGGCCGACGATAGGTTATGTCCCGTTCCAAACAGTGATCCAATAATAGTGGTCTATCAAAGGCCGTGGTGTGTACACTGATATCTGTGGGGAAAGTGCACATAAAAGATGCCTAGCTGTTATTCGAAGAAGAGTAACCTATGTGGCGGCAGCATGTTTCCTCTGTGACCAAGTGTCAATATAACCGTGTGTTTGACATCCAATAACCGCCGATTAATAGTTAATGTGTTCCAATGGTGTCGTTAAACAAACATACTTTATCTTTTGTTTCAGAAAGGAGACTGTAGGTGCAAGCCTGGTTACCATGGTAAACGCTGTGACTACCAGTGTCCGGAGAATCGCTATGGTTACGCCTGCAGTAAGAAATGTGACTGTACGTCGGACACCAAGTGTAACCACGTGACCGGCTTCTGTCTGCGGGACTGCCCCGCTGGTTGGACCGGTCACAGATGTGATGAACGTAAGTCGTATTCGACTGCGCAGCATGAACTGAGTTGGTTGTTTAATTGTTGTATCCCAGCATGCTTAATTCATTCCGCCATTTCCGCTTGGAAACATTAGACCTAATCCTTGACCTAACCTGTTACCCTTGATCTCGTCTTTTCCTTTTCATGTTTTAATAACATAATTACGGCTTTTTTTATTTTTTAATTTCCCATGTTAAACGTAGTTACACAAAACCTTTCTTAAGATAAAGTTGGTCACATGATACAGCCAGGTTTCTTGTCTGCTCAGTTTTACATTGATTTCCTCCTTTCTCTGACATTTTAATTATAACAAAAACTTTAAAAATTAAACAATTATGTCCAATGATAAAACTGTTATTTGAAACAAGTAGTATATGTGGTCGATATAATTGTGCATTTGACATCACATAGCCGGTGATTAATAATGAATTTCTTCCAGTGGTGTTGTTAAACAAACAAACAAACAAACAAACAAACAAACAAACAATATCTTTTATCTTTAACCACACACCCGAACCTGTACTTCCATGAATTGATATTTATCCCCACCAGAACAGAACAGAACAGAACAGAACTTTATTACACACAGACTGTTAGGCAACGGCATATGGGGAAACATGAACAATTCTAAAATTACATGACAAGACGTGATCCACCCCACACCTACCTGCATTGATCGTTATCCCCTACCCCATCCCTTAGCTCCTTGCATTGATCTGTGTACCCCACCCCATATCACATCCCCCACCTCGACTGTCTGCATTGGTATGTACCCCTTCTCCCACTCCACACCTGCCTGCACTGACGTTGTTTGTTTGTTACCCTGCATGTGCACGACGTCTCCCTGCCTCGTTTCAGCCTGCCCTAGCGGCAAGCACGGCGACAACTGTCTCCTCAAATGCGACTGTGACGGCAGCACGTGCGACCCGGAAACCGGCCACTGCGTCTGTCAGCCGGGCATGATGGGTAAACACTGCGCAGAACGTAAGTTGTCCGTGGAAGTCTCATTATAGTCAGACAGATGTTTGAAAACATAGACTGTTCAATCACATACTAATCTGCATGCGGAATCCAGTGTGTCAATGTTTTGTCGTTTAGATTTTGTAAACACAATTTCTTTTGAACATTCATCTCGTAAATTATATGAACATTTGTTTGGTATATATTTAACATTATACATTGGCATTATTAAAAAACCTCAATCATGATGTTTCCCTCCAAACGTTTCGTGCTCCGCTGCATCTCTAGACAGTAGCGTGACCTAAGTAATGTTTTAACAATCTATTCGTACGTCGTAAACAGAGCTATTAATTTTTACGTACTAGAATGACATTTTGAAATTTACCTTGATGTCTATAATCATAATTATAATAAATGGATGTCATGTCCTACAATATTTTGACACGCAATAACCAATGTCATTTTTTCGTGCTGAGGTTTCGTTAAATTTTAATTCATTCATAATTATAGGCCTAAAAATGTTATGCAATTATGTAGATAGATAAACCAAGAGTGTTTTCTCTTCTTGCGTGTAACTAGCTTCATGTCTTCGTCACGTGATCCCAAATTTTGTTGTGCCAAAATGATGAGTAATTCTCTTTAATTATAAAACATATTTCGTCGATTTCAGCGTGTCCTGAAGGTAGTTGGGGTATAAACTGTAAGAAGATGTGTAGCTGTCGGAATGACGCGACATGCGACTCTGTAACCGGAGAGTGTATCTGCAATGCTGGTTGGTACGGACCGCACTGTAGAGAAGGTAAGATCATTAATGCAATGCTTAAGCAGGCATCGAAATAAGCACCACGGCTGGTAACATATTTACAGGTTACCACAAAAACGGACACGGTAACCTATAGGTTACCATACATTAATCAAGTTTAATTATTCGTATTTCTGTGTACATTGTAATTTGTTAGATTCAGGTCTGGTCTCTCATCTTAAATGCATTATTTATTCAGTTCTTTATTTATTGAACACTTGCTATAGCATCGGTGCGCAGCACGTTGGGTGCGATTTAATACCCAAAAGTCCGAAATCATTTGAAGTAATTTCGTTCTGAAACGAAACTACCGTTCGCTGACGAATTTTATGGAGAACGAAGATCCATTCTCGAGTTTTCTGGCATGTGGTAACCTCCCGGTAACCTGAACGACCGTTCTCGAACTATTTCGAAGCCTGCTTAACCAGTCACCTGTCTTAAAACGTTTCACAAGGAAAATTTGGAAAATTGGTGTTATAAATTAATGGTATACCTAGCATAATTTGTTTTGTTAGATGGCGAAATATTGGTCCGGCAAATGCGTACCTGTTCTGGTGTGTCTGCTGTTATTATCTCTCTTTTTACTCTAATGATTTGTATTATATCTCTGTTTTATCTCTAATTATCTCTGTTTTATCTCTAATTATCTGTTTTATCTCTAATTGTCTGTTTTATCTCTAATTATATCTGTTTTATCTCTATTATGTTTTATTTCTAATTATCTATGTATTATTTTTAATTATATCTGTTTTATCTATAATTATCTGTTGTACAGCATGTCCGGCTGCGCGGTATGGCGACCAGTGTATGGAGCGGTGTGCGTGCGAGAATAACGCCACGTGTGACCCAACTGATGGAACGTGTACGTGTACCAACGGGTGGACCGGACAGCTCTGTGATAGAGGTAATCCTACCCTCTATATACTAGTACGTGTACCAACGGGTGGACCGGACAGCTCTGTGATAGAGGTAATCTTACCCTCTATATACTAGTACGTGTACCAACGGGTGGACCGGACAGCTCTGTGATAGAGGTAATCTTACCCATTATACTGGCACTTCATTTTTCATTCTGATCAGTGTGTCCAATCTCAGCGGTGTGTTTGAGGTCTATGGATCGATCCTCTTCAGTGGATGATCCAGTGGTTTTGTTTTCACATTTCAGCCAATGGTTCTGTAATGGTATATCAAAGTCATTGTACGTCCATTAGTTATAACTTATGGATGTGCTTATATCCAATTGAGGTTCAAACATGTCGGTTCTGGACACACTACGTCTTAGACAGAATGTAGTGTTAGTATGAGAGAGGAAACATGTTATGCCTATTTTATAGCAAGGTGTGTTTTTTACACTTGGAACCGAGTTCTTGACAGTACACATCACAAACACGACTAAACATGCATTCCTTTTTAAGAACAACTGGTTTCTCTGAGTAGTCATGGTGTTGGACAGTCACCTGTACATTGAGAAATAATATCTGTGTGTGTTTACAGCATGTCCTCCTGGTCGCTATGGATTCAACTGCGCGAGGAAGTGTCTGTGTCAGAATAGTGCCGAGTGTGAACCAGATACTGGGGAGTGCATCTGCGCACCGGGCTGGAGGGGAATGAGCTGCAACAAAAGTAAGTCAAACAAACGTTCAGGACACATACCACGGAATATAAAAGAATGTACCATTATAAATATGTAACTATGGAGGCCTTCCTCCAGGATCTTTTTAACGTGCTTACATTTTCAAAATGCAGCAATAATATTACATGTATTTTTTTGTAAAATCCACGAGTTAAAAATTGATACATTGTCCTATTTTCCCCCTTCTAACACACCTACATGTATTTTTGGTCTAAATATTATTATTGTTGGTCTAACAAGGCTAATTTTGGTCTGGCAAACATAGTTTTCGTATAACAAACTTATGTTGATCTAACATACCTATTTTAGTCCAACAAACCATTTTTTTTCATATAAAAAATCTATTAAATTGTCATCTAACAAAGCTATTTTTTGTCTAACAAACCTAGTGTTCTTCTAACACTTATTTTTGGTATTATTATGGTTCTATTTACGTTCTCGTTTAGAATGTCATACGGGATTCTACGGCGCTGGATGTATTCCCATGTGTCGGTGTAAACACGGGGCGGAGTGCGACCACGTCAGTGGAGCGTGCGTGTGCGGGCCGGGCTGGCGAGGGACCCACTGCACCAAGGCCTGTCCGGAGGGATTCTACGGCCTCGAGTGTCAGAACACGTGCGACTGCCACAACGGAGCGGTGTGCGACCACGTGACCGGCAAGTGCGAGTGTCCACGTGGTGTGACCGGTGACAAGTGCGAGGAGAGGTGTGCAGAGGGAACGCACGGACCTAACTGTCTGGCACAGTGTCAGTGTTTCAATAAAGGCGTCTGTGATCCGGTCACGGGGAGCTGTCTGTGTTCTGCCGGTTGGAAAGGAGCTAAGTGTGAAGAAGGTAAGCTATGGCGTGCTTGCTAAGTAAGTTAACTCTTATTTTTTTCTCTCTGGGACAACAAATGTAATTGTACTACACACAAAAAATAGATACAATTTAATTCATTAAGTGACAAGATCGGAGATACGCCATCTACGATCCAAAGTTTTTCATAGCCAAGATCAGAGATCTCAGATCTACATCTATCAATGTATCTCAGAGCTAAAGTGGAAAATTTCCGATCTACTGTATGATGCAATGTTCCTCAGTGCCACAATCAGTGCCAAATCCCATTTACCAAGCAATGTTCGTCAGAGCCAAAGTGAAAAATATCTGATCTATGAATCGATGTTGATCAGTGCCAAGATCGAACATCTCCGATCTATGAGCTAATGTTCTACATTGAAAAGATCGAAAATATCCGATCTGTGAGCCAAAGTCCCATGGGAGATCTCCCATCTACCAGGCAATGTATCTCAGTGGCAAGATGGACAATGTACTATCTATGAACCGATGTTCATCAGTGCTAAGATCGAAGATCTCCCATTTATGAGGCAACGTTGCTCAGTGCCATGATTGGAGAAGTCGATATATTATGATCCAATTTTCTACATTGAAAAGATCCAAAATGTTCGATCTGTGAGTCAAAGTTACTCAGTTTCCAAAACCAGATATCTGTGATCTACAGTATGTGCCACCGATAACTGTTGAGAAATACCGAAAGTAACTTGAGATTTCAGACTAAACTTTGGAAATAACAAGATCTCAAATCTCTGACTTATGAACCAACCAACGTTCATCAGTGCAAATAAATATCTGATCACTGAGTCAACATTTGTTAGTGCCAAGATCGAATGTATCTGATCTATGAGCTAACGTTCCTGTGGAAAGATCGGATATTTCTGATCTATGAGCCAATGTTCCTCAGTGCCAAGATCAGAGATCTGCTATCTATGGCATGCACCACCAATAATTGTTGAGAAACACCGAAAATAGATCGTGATTACGCACTAAACTTCAGAAATAGTTGGGGAATTACCTCTGGCTGTAAACATGGTAGAATAGATGTTGAAAGATTGCATGTTTGTTCTCACTTCAGTTGCCAAAATAATAGCTGTTTAAGTGAAAACCTATTACTGTAAACAAAACCTATTATTTAGGTGTCAGTAATTTTACGATTTTTTGCATTTGTCATTTAATCATGACAATTACTATCACATGAATAATTAATCGCAATTATATTAATTGAAAAGACACCAAAGGTGTGTTTGTAATGCAAAAATTACACACCGTACCATGAGTTGATAGATTTAGGGAAATAACAAACATTTACGGTATGACCCATTTTACAGTACAGACTAAATGTTCTGAGTCATATTATATGTTCTTCTGCAGAATGTCCCAGTGGTTTCTATGGCAACAACTGTATGCTTCGCTGCTTCTGTTTACATGGTGGAAACTGCGACCATGTTAACGGTACTTGTAATTGCGGATCAGGATGGACGGGCACTGCATGCGAGTTACGTGAGTATATATAGAGTGGTTTTCATCACTTACGGTTAGCGGTACGACTATGGATAGAAGCTATGACGTCATTGTTCTTTTCTTTGCGAATTTGAGTCGTATTGCTCACTGACACTATTCGTTTGCACCTTCCTTTCACAGATAGCAGGCTTGATATACGTCAGTAAAATACGGTTAGATAAAACATAGATTTAACGTCTTATTCTCTCAAATATATGTATTTGAGACATTCATAATGCATCTTAGTTTATGATCTTTCCATTTACTTGGTGTCGCTATTTGATATAATTATTATATGTAAAAATTATCATGTTTGCAAGCATGCTAAAATGAGAACACACTGAATTCAGAAGCTAATGTTTTATCTGAATTCATTTCGACATGGTATAAAAGGTTTTCTAGACATAATATTACAATTCCACTTCTGACACCATGTAGAAACATAGTTTTAAATAAATGCGAGTTAATGTGTAATACAAGATGTTAAGGAAGTAATTTCTCTATCTCACTTCTGACACTATTAACAAAAACAATGTGTTTAAATTGATCACATATGGGTCTTAGAAATTAAATTATATATCCCACTTCTGACACCATTCCAATGCTGAATGTTTGTTTCCGATAATGTCGCACCTTTTGATACTAATACGAACAATTTTAACCATAGCTAGCGTGAACTCCAATGATTTTGCTCTTAGCAGGTATGAATATCAAATTCAAATTGATTAGTGTAACATGACATATTATATTTGATACTATTGATATTTGGGGATTTATGTGACATTCAAAAGTTTAATTCTGAACTTTAAAGTGTATGAGTGCTTTGCTTGTATTTGTGTTTTGCCATTAATACCAAGTTCACAATAGAATAGATATATATATGACACGTGTTACCGGTATATGCAAGAAATGACTCCATTGTGATTGAATTTTCAGAATGTAATCAAGGCCATTACGGGACAAATTGTGACAAGGCATGTGACTGCATACATAGTAAATCGTGTGACAAGTCAACCGGTCTATGCAAGTGTAAAACTGGATACGTCGGTCTCAAGTGCAATAAAAGTAAGTAGTCTATGCAAGTGTAAAACTGGTTTCGTTGGTCTCAAATGCAATAAAAATTAAGTAGAAATTATTAAATAATTATATTTCTATTTATTTTATAAACGATAAAAAAAACAAGAATATAAAATAAAAATCAGTAATTATCTTGTTCTCTCAAAACAGTCATAGATAATAGAGAACAAAGCAACAGTTTATATCACAAGTTGGCAATATTCTATACATCCACGATACTGAGCATGTTGAAATGGTCATTAATTTGAGAAAAACATTGTATTATGTAGCTTTGTGTGCCTTAAAGTAAATGTTGTCCCTGATTGAGATTATGTATGGAGAAATTAACTTGTATACATCTGTATCCAATAAAGCTATCTGGAGTTGTACATAAAGTCAAACCTGCTTGAGCGGCCACCTGTATTAATAAGCCACCTGTCTTAAAGGGTCACCATTACTTTCTCCCAAATAATCAATTTTAGTGCATAACAACCTGTATTAAGCAGCCACCTGTCTTAAGAGGCCGCTGTTTGTTAGTACCATAGGTGGCAACTTAACACAGGTTTCACTGTATATCAATTTTGGTGCATAACAACCTGTATTAAGCACCCATCTGTCTTAAGAGGCCACTTTTTGTTAGTACCTTGTAGCCTACACATATTTTTTATTTTATTTATTATTTATTATTATTTTTTGTTTGTGTATACATGACATTAATGCATAATACATTAACTGATATTTCAGCATGTCCTCCACACCTGTACGGAGATGGCTGCGGGAACAGCTGTGAGTGTAAGAATGGTGCTAAGTGTAATCCAGCGACAGGCGAGTGTACCTGCAAACCTGGCTGGAGGGGAAAGCATTGCCACAAACGTAAGATGTTCTCTACTGCTGCTGTCTGAACCAACACCTTGTATAATCCAACACCCTGTCCATACCAACACCATACCTAATCCAGCACCATGTCCAAACCACATCCATGTCTGGACGAGCTCTCAGTCCAAATCAGATAAAGATCAAGTTTGTTTGTTTAATGTGTATTGGACGTGACACATGGTCTCAGAGGAGACCTGCTGTCGCCACTTCATGGGCTACTCTTACCGAAAAACGTGAGGTCTTTGGAGTAACTTATCCAAACCAGCACATTGTCTAAAAACAGAACTATCCAGATTAGTGCCATATCTATACCAGCAACCTGTCAAAACCAGGACACACTATAGAAAAGCTCTATCTAAGCACTCTGTTAAAATCAGCAACCTGTTTAAACAAGCACCCTGTCCACGCACACCACTCTCAATCACAGAACCTTTTCCAAACAATTCCTCTGTCCAGCCTCTGCATACCTCGGCACAAGGCAGAGTCAAAGGGATATTAAAAAGTCGAGATGGCATGTACCCACGAATCACAGCAAAATATGTGATGATACCAGTTGTTCCCAATAGGTGAACACATTCTGCTTCACCAGTGGCACCCACTGCATCCACTGTAAGTAGAGCTATATTGTTTGTCCACTGTCTTAATCAAACTAATAAAGAGTTAAGCATATCAAAGTAAAGTATTGCATCAGGCATCATAATGTGTGAATAATGCATTATTTAGTAAGATAGCATGTAAATATGTTATAATGTTATAACTACCTAACTCGCTACATTGATACTGTGTTAATTATTTGCTCGTTCATTTAGATTACAATGTCACTGTGATGTACTATATTACAGCATGTCTGCCCGGTTCCTATGGTAACAAATGCCAGGATGAATGTGACTGTGGTGCTGGTGAACCTTGCTATCACGTGTCTGGCAAGTGCTCCTGTCCACCTGGATTTGAAGGTCAAGGTTGTGAAAAAAGTAAGACACACCATTATGTTAATATCTATCATATTAGTAGAATACACTATCTTCGACCTTAGGATAGTCGACAGTATGTTCTTTAATTTCTGATCATGTTGAAAAAATGTAAACCGTTGAAAAAGGAAGTGGGTTATAAAGTAGGATTAATCAAGCATGTTCTTTTCTCCTGTTTTTTTTTGGTATGTGTTGCCATATTTGTGAGAATAACATTTAAACAATGTGTTTAAATTGATCGCAGTGTCTCAGCAATTAACATGTATATCCCACTTCTTGCACCAGTAAAAACCATGTTTAAAATTTAATTTTCTTTTTCTGATAATGTTGCACCTTTTTATTAATGCTAGGCACAATTATAACCACAGCTAACTCCTTGGAAATCACAATTTTCTAACAATACACAAAATCCTATTTAACGTTTAAAAAACCTTGCAGTTAGATTGTTTTTATTTTCTCATTTTGGCCAATTTCAGTGTGTAATCAGCTGAAGTGTTCTGAGTGTAAATTTTGTTTAGTTATTGTTTGCCAAAGTACAAAATTAATTGTGGGATATAAATTATGGAGTCATAAAATGGTGTTTTGTTCTTATTGTCATTATTATGTATACGAAACATATTATACTTGTTTAATATGTAAAACAAGTTACATATTTTGTAATATGAATCTCCTGTTTTTGTATCTAATCTCCTTTTGTTGGGATCCTAACTCCTTTTATGCCAGTGTTCAAGATTGACGGGTATGTACATACCAGTTCTGTTTGTTGTTTTGTAGTGTGTTCTCTGGGTACATTCGGCCCACACTGCCGAGGTAAATGTGAGTGTGCTCCGGGATACATCTGTCACCACGTGACCGGCCAGTGTCAGTGCGGCCCGGATCTGAAGGGAAAGAACTGCAGTACAGGTAAACATATACAAGTAGAAACACGTTACACACAACACGTCCTCTTACACTGAAAGACACGCACCCTACCCAGCACGTACTGGTGAAAAACATGAATAAAAATCAGAGTCGATATCAAGAAGTGTTGAGGTAACATCGATTATGTTTTGATCATTTTCGTCATGATTAATATTTTCCTCTGTGTGCACCAAACTTGAGAATGTTTCTCAAGTCAATAGCACAGTAAAGTAATGTTTTGCTGTTTCCTTGACTTGATCACCATTCTCAAACTTGGTGCGCACGAAGAGGCTGATGTTAATCATGATGACAATTATCAAACATGATGTAAATACATGTGGAATCAAGAAAACGCCTCTTTGAACACTTCGCATCTCCACCGCTGAGGGTTTTTCTGATCAACTTCCTCACTGTGTGCACTAAAGTTTTTCCGTGACGAAAGTACTATTGGAGGCACTTCGCTCAATAGGTTCCTCACCGAGTATGCTGGACGTTATAGATGGGAAATCTACCTGATTGTGCCCCTCTTACAACTGACATATTATTAGTGTTGTCTGTAGCTGTGATTCACCCAACCCACCCCGATTTGAAATCCTGCATATATCCCAGGACCTGTTCCTTACTAGATCCATAACTGAATCTCTCATCTGTATTGGCATGTGGTTTGTGGAAAGGTTGAGGACAAAATTTAGTTTCCGTTCCTATAACTAATGGTCGCATGTGTTTGTCTTATTGGATACCCAATAATGTGTATGGTTAAATGAATACTCTGGAGTGTTTCTCAATTGATTTTGCAGAAGTACCTCTTAAAATTAATGCTTAATAAATTTTACATACACATGTTTTTGGGAAGAATTAACAGCAACTCTATTTTATTCAGTACGCTTTCAACTTTGTCTGTTACCAACGAACTTAGATGTGTAATTTATTGCTTACTAAAATACATTATTGCCAATAACAGTAATAACAGCATTTCTTTAATTAATTAATTAATAAATTTAATTAATTACTAATAATTATGCTTACTGATAATTGCTGAATGTTATTGTTTCACAAACGATTTGGTGTGTTGGGTTTAGCTTAATTAATACAGAACAAGCAATGCATAGACTGCATTACGATTAATATCAGGCTGTTTTAATTTTCTTTTCATTAGCTTTATTAGGGAGGTTTTAGCTTGCTTGGTCACACTGCTATGTAGATCGCTATGATTGGATATGGTATAGAAATATATTAGCGAACAGCAGAGCAACTATCCTATAGCATACAATAGCATAAGACACGATGAACCACACAACCAGAACAAAAAAGTTTAATTCAATCATAATTATGTGAGAAAAGTACGTTGAACAAAGTAAGGTATTGCATATGTATCAATGATGCATCACCTGGTCAAATAACATCAGATCTGTATGTTTACAATAGAACTTTTTGAAAGTATTCACCAGTCCATCAACTGTATAACCCTGAAGAAACATAAAAGGGAAATTGACTGTCGAAAAGTTGGTACTTTTGAATCTCTATGCAAAGATCAAGATATGAAACAGGTCTTCTACTCTCTGTTCTTTCCGTTATTTCCCCTATGGAGGGTAATGCAATGAAAGGTGATTTTTGTCTAGATCCATTTGTTTCTAGTTTTCCATGTTAGTTAGAAAATCTTATTCATATGCACAGAGAAGCAAAATTAATCGGCTATGGATGAACAATATTATTGCCATATCTTTTTTCAGAGATTAATTCACATTCACAAAACTCACTCTAAAATGTTCTACAATTAAAGATTCCATTTAATTGAAATCTAAAATCAATTACTGATATAAACATATGCATCACTGATCGTGTCCTGTAGTATATTTACAGATTCACAGTGCTACCTATTACAAGTTTTACATTTGGTGATTTCCATTCATTTAGTTTATTTCTATGACATGCACGATGCATAGCCTATCACATTAATATTATTGTCGTTCATTTGAAGCCAAACCAACGCAATCGTGGTATTACCCGTTCAATGATTGTCGATCCTCATAGTGTAGTGGCCGTTAATCATGGTAAACATTGGGAAGAGTGGGCAAGTGGAAATAAGGGTTGTGGATGTGAAATTATAAAACGAGGCAACAAATGGAGGGGTGCATGACGTCTGTGCCCATCAACTCCCGTTTCCCAACCCGTGTATTACATATGTATACACATAGTAAAGAAACGCATTTTGTCACTACCATCTTGCAATAAAATGTAATGCGATTGCCAATGCATTTCTCATAAGTTAATTAATATTTAGTACCTCAAGGTGTTGGTGTGGTTTCAAATAATGTTCTTTACTGCTTGTAAATTAGTTTGTATTAATATCTTCATTTTACAATGCATTTTGATTCCACCGGGAAATCCACAGCTGATGCCTTGCACTGCCATTCAAAACAGATATTTCAATTCAATGTTGACCACATTATATTTCCTTACATAAATTTTTAAATTCTCCAAAAACCTTAAAATCAATATTTTCTTACATATAATATTTAGAACATAAAAGAAAGAGAAAAAAAAATCATGTTCTCATTTTCTCAATCAACTCAAACACTTCGTAAAACTTAATGTTTTGTATCTATGGCAACCATCAGCTGTGATTTCCGAGTGATTAATGGAGTTTTGTACTAATATGCTTTGATCCTCTCTTGTGGCATGCAGCTGCCAGGCTAAAGGGCAAAAAGCATCGTAAGGGTAGGAAGGGTAGAAAGGGCAAAGGATGGTACAGGAAGCTGCTGAAAGACCGAGCAGGATTCAAACAGCTTAAAGCAGGTAAAGTATGTTCCGATTGCATGAACTAGATTCTTACCTACAAACAAATTGAAAATATCTTACGAAATGACACTTATAATTATGTACATACAGGGGTGGCAAAAATATGCTGTTTTAATGGTAACCCACTGGGCTACCACGCATCAACATTCTGGTAGCCCAGCACAACATTCTGGTAGCCCAGGACAACATTCTGGTAGCCCAGCACAACATTATGGTAGCCCCAACAGTGAAACAAGATTATCAAATTAATATCCACACTTCTACAAAGTAAAAACATACATGTGGCTGAAAGATTATCAGAAATACTTGTTATATGAAGCTAGGTTGATATATTTATTCGTAGCCCAAGCCCACTGGGCTACCTTCACATGAAACGCAGTAGCCCATGCGCAACAGCTGGTAGACCTGGGTGGCCAAGCATGGGATTGATCCAACCCTGCTGTACAAGTGATATTCCAACCTATACAAGTAGGCGCCTATGGGACTTGGAAGTCCAACATTATAAACCCTGGGACTAGTCAGTCGCCTTTAAAAATGAACGCCAGTTTAGTCGTATTTATGCTGTGTACTACCAAGCACTGGGTTCAAAGTCAATGTAACATCAGCAATTGTTTAACTCCAACTGGGCGTATGGTGCACTAGGGTCTTAAATCCACCAGCAGAAACACCGACCCACGACATTTAAACGACAAAAAACACTGAAAGTACGAATTTGTTTTGAGTCATACAAAGTATTTGGTAACTTACATAATGTACAATATAACACCATACTCGTGATAACGAACAGACAGACCACCTGTCGACGTTTCAGTAGTATATCATACCATATTTTGTATCGTATTTATATATTGTTTGAGACTATTAAGAGTTTTAAATCAAAACTGTTCTTGTTCAAAAAGCGTCATGGGTTTTTGGTATGTATTCAAGCTGAGTGAATGCTTTAGTTATTGCATTGCCATGGTTGTTGTTTTACCGTAACTACGTGTGTACATGCACTCAAGTTTACTGTTTTGTATTATGTTTATTATTTCTATTTAAAAAAACAGTGTCTTAAGTCATTTGGGTCTTTGCAAGATAAATGTGTTTTTGTTTCAATGCTTGTTTACTAATACATACTAATACTGTTTACATATCATATATTTGGTGTGTAATATGACTGTATAAATAACAGTTTTGTCTGTCTACAGTGTGGTAGTATACATACATGTATATGTTTTCCAATCGATCGTCCATGACTAAATGTATATCCTGTTATAGTAAGATTTCTTTGAAACGAATATACCATTTTAAAACTAATTTTAATTAGATGTTAATAATTATTGGTTGTTTTATTAAAAAGGGATGGACGTAAAGATATTCTTGAAGGCATCTAACCGGAATGTAATAGCCTACAGATGAACTAATGGGGTGGATTTATACCGCTACATGCAGCTCATTTACACCGTTATTTGTCTAACCCTAGTAGAGACAATTTTAATATCAGATTATTTAAAACCGATTCTACGTGCATGAATGGACTACACCCATGGCTACTTCTATTTTGTCATCATTTTCTTTTTATTTGATCACTTATTTATTGTTTGAATATAGATATCGCTGCTTGAGAATTATACTGTTCTATCGCCGAAATTAGGTCCAATGGAGTTATGGGTATCACTGGAAAGCTAACATTCCAATCTTTAAGATGAAACCGGTTTCAGTTGCATATTTTAATAATGAAACTGAAACCGATTTCATCTTAAAAATTGGAATGTTAGCTTTCCAGTGATACCCATAACTCCACTAAACTCAATTTCGGCGATAGAACAGTATAAAGTTTGTTTATTTAACGACGCCACTAGAAACACATCGATTATAAATAAGCGGTTATTGGACATCAGATGCATGGTTATATTGACACATGGTCACAGAGGAAACCCGCTGCCACCACATAGGCGGCTACTCTTCTTCACAGAAAGGGGTCTTTTATGTGCACTATCCCATAGACAGAATAGCACACAACACAGAATTTGATAAACCAGACGTGTTTCACTGGCTGGAACAGAAAATTGCCCATAAAAATGTTTTGCGCTGTGGAGGATGGATCTCTCGACCCATCCCACCACAGGCAGACATTCTACCTTAGAGCTACATCCCGCTCCCCCAAACCAATCAAATTACATGTTATACGAATGTCTGAGTGAGTTATTTTCCTGGTTAGAGTTCCCGCTGCAGTAATAAATTGAGTTAGTTTATAGTATCAGCTGCACTAGTATTGAGCACACAGTGACACCTACCTAGATCCTTTGTACCAGCACTGTATTTTGAGAGCGGATCTGTTGCATCTTTCTTCACGTCTCTCCATCATTAACCTTTGAGCCACTTGTAGCTCAGCCTGTTCTTTCTCAAGATCAACAGTCATTTTGCCGATTTTCTCCTGAAATACAATAACACACACATATACATGGTTTTACATTTCAATTTTATCACAAAAAAACCGACTAATTATCTAATTTAGGAACATATGACCTAATTACGCAGCCATCAATATTTTCTCATAACTCATCTGATTTAGTACAGTATGACCTGTATTAAACAGCCACCTATCTTAAGCGTTCACTTATTTCACTCCTTTGGATTGTCATTGGATGTCAAATGCTTGGTTATATCGACACTTGGTCACAGAGGAAAGCCTCTGTCATCACATAGGCAACTCTTCCAATAACAGCAAGGTATCTTTTATGTGCACTTTCCCACAGATAGGATAGTAAACACCACAGCATTTGATGGACCAGCCTTTGTTAGAACAAATTCCTCATGTTTGGCACACGTGCTGAAGAAGTTGCTTAAGAGGCCAAAATTACTACACTCTTGAGGCATATGTTTCACCCAAATTGTGGCACAAATGAGTAAAGAAAGTAGAATTCGTGTTACTTTGTTCATCAACTTCTCATTGTGTGCGCTGGACTTTATGTTCTGAAGACTCAATGATAACGTTAATTCACACAAAGCATATATTGTACACAAACAATATAATTTTTGACGTATCTGATATTCTACTATGCCATTATTAATTGTAGACTATTTACATGCCATCCTTGTCTCCAAATACATAATATAGTTTTAGTAAGAAAAACAAATTTTGGAACAATTTTAAATTTGGTAATGCAAATCTATAATGAATACTTGTCAGATCATCGTAATAAAAACACTACCTCAAATTGTCTTGATTCATCATTAAGAAGCCTTTTGGTTTTCTCAACTTCAGCAGCATTCTTCTGTTCTACAATCTGAAGAAAATTATTAAAATTCAATCTTAAAAGGTAATACATTTTGTGTCTATGTTTTTATTGTGGTTTTTGTTTATAATTGACTTAAACATATCTCCTACCGATTAATTTAGAAATATTTGTCTCAAAGATGAATAGGAACAGAGCTTTATAAATGTTTGAACTAAACAGAACCACCATACAAATTTAAATAAATACTTAATAAAATTCAGTCTTTTTATGTAAAGATAGTTAGAGGTATTCGTATGCACCAGAAGTGTACAAACACTCCATAAACAATTTCGTGGCATAAAATATGTTCGAACATCATTTCCGTAATTAACTACTTTTTGCAAAAATACCTATACATCAGGGGTGGGGAAAGGACAGATTGCGCCAGTCACTGACCGTTTCACAAACCGTTTGACCGGAATTATTTTTGAAAAACGGGTGTGTGCCGGTCACAATATTAACGTCATTTTTAGTTTTAAAAAAAATTGTTCACTAACTTTTACTGTTTTTGTGTCTTCAATGGTACCCTCGATCGATTATACTTAATTACTGTGAATTTTATCCCTAGATT
>JAULBR010138074.1:0-18128 GCA_032355825.1 Melanodrymia aurantiaca
AATATGACGTCAAAAATTATGAGCATGACGTCACACATACTTTTCGTCTTCTTCATTTTCAGCATTACATCAACGTGGAATTTGTTTTGAAAAGCGTTTAACAATGAAATGTCTGGAGTAATAAACAGAATATTAAACTCGCTACCCTGTATCATCAAGTTTTCGTCCGTCGTGAAAATTTTTCATTTTAGTCACTCGCTAAAGCTCGTTTAATATCCTCTATTTATAAATAAGTTTGTTTCTTTAATGAAATCGCTAGAGCACATTGATTAATTAACTAATCATCGGCTATTGGATGTCAAGCACATGGTTATTATGACACATGCTTTTTATGTATTATCGGTAGCAGCAAGGCTACTTCTATATCCACCTTATCCACAGATAGTACATACCATGGATTTTTATAAAGTAAATGTCATTCTTGTAATTGAAGGAAATAAGATTCATACCAAATGTAATACAAAGTGTACATGTAGATGCAAACATTCAGACCCTTGAAGAAAATTGATTAATATCAGATATAACACAAAAGTACATGTATACCGGTAAGTGTTTGAAGTGAATTACATGTACTTCACAACTGAATTACGTCACAACTTATAAATTAATGTTGTTTTTCAAACAGCTGTAGGAGCAAAACCACTGAGAAAAGATAAGGTTTGTTGTGACGGTGAAGAGCTGAAGGCAGACCACATCTGCTGTGACCAAATAAAGCAGATACCAAAGGATGATGAAAGTGATGACGAGTGCTGTTTGAATCACTGGGAAGGCAGTGCGTCATCTTACGACAGTCGGGTAAAGGTAAAGATAAAGTTTGTTTAACTATACTGGAATACATTGATTAATCATAAGTGGTAATTGGATGTTAAACGCGTGGTTATGTCGACATGTTCTCAGAAGAAACCCGCTGTCTCAACTGATTAGCAGCAAGGGGTCTTTTAAGTGCACTTTCCCACAGACAGGATAACCCTCACCACAGTCTTTGATAAACCAGTTGTAGATCACTGGTTTGAATGAGAAATAACCCAATGGGAGAAGGTTTATAATGATACGGTGGATGTCAATTTTGGATATAAAAGTGATTTATTTTTGCAACTTATATGGCATTTTGTAAACATGGGGGTATCAGTAAAATTGAACTGTGTTTACTTTATAACAAAATACCAAACACTTGATTACTTCATAAAATAATTAACCTGTCTTCAAATTTCTTGCATTAATCTGGCATACTATTGTATTTTGTCAGGCTTGTATTGAAGGAGAAATATCAACACTGGCTGATAATACTCAACACTTTCCAAAAGGTGAGCAATGAAAAGATGAGTCAGTATCTTGATGAAATAACCTTTTTTATGCTAAATTAGATGTTAAATAACAACAATGATAAACAGTAAAAAATTCTACAATGCATTACAAATACATGTACCTACATGTATATTTATGCCCCCCTGCCCCCTTCTCAAATGTGGATATATTACCGGTACTTTAATTCTTTTTTTTGGGTGCATAGTATTATAGACACTTACCGGTACTGAATATGAGCTGCAAAGTAAGATTTGGTGAAACTTAATACATGTACTTTAGTCCCGCGCAATAATTGCTTGAAATTTATTAAAGTTTTGGACTTATTTTGGCAAATCTTCTCTGAACTATAACCCTCAGGGTATAATCTAGACCATTTTTAGGGTCCCTTTTTGGAAAATTTGGAAAAAATTAATACATAAAACAGAAAAAGGGGTATTTTTGTTTTCAAAATTGGAAATTCCCTCTACAGGCCCCAAATTGTATGGTAGATTAAACCCTGACCCTTAACCCTAATTGAAACTCCTATCTGAAATTCTGCATCCATTCCTGATGTAGCATAACACTTTTTCATATCTATCAGTAACATCTGCATACAGATGTACCTATTTACATATGTTGTTAAACTATTTTCTAATAATTTTTGTATATATATTTTTAATAGACTCCTACAAGCGCTGTGGAATCCTTGTTCTAAATGACAATGAGATTTGCTGCCCATTCGATATAAAAGTTCTGAAGTCAAAACCAGACCATGATGACTGTTGTGTAGATACTGAAGGACAAGGAAACGCTCAGTCATTCAACAGACAATATCAGGTTAGTTCTCACTTGAAATGTATTCTCCCATTGAGTTATTTCCCATTCTAACCAGTGATCCACGACTGGCCTATCAATGTATGCTATCCTGTCTGTTCGAAAGGCTACATAAAAGATCCTTTGCTGTTATCTGAAAAGTAGCCTATGTGGCGGCAGCAGGTTTCCTGTATGACCAAGTGTCGATATAACAGAGCATTTGACATCGAATAACTGCTAAGGGGTCGTTAAACAAACAAACTTTTTGAAACATATTCAATTTTATGAAATGGTATCATCTTTACTTCTCGAAACACAGTCATTCAGCAGACACATTTAGAAAGAAAGAAATAGTAGAATTATTGTTAAAATAAAGTTAAGCACCACTTATGTTTCATTGTGGGATATGACAAACAGATGGGAGAAGTTATCAAACACTTGGTTCATACACATAATTCTTTTGTCATTATCTTTACATGTTTGAAGACTATTAGATATGTTAGCTGAGTTTTTACATATAGGCCAACATATGACTTGCTGACAGTAAAACGTTCTACTTTAGTTGATTTCTATCCAAATTGCCTCCATTTGACAGAATTCTGTTATAAAGTCAAATACATGTATACCAATTTTTTCTTATGTGTCACGTAAAGGCTAATGATAGCATATCAAAATATGACATCCAATTATGCAATATCGTGAATAAATTGGTAGTGCATAACTTATTTTATTATTCATATGGTTCAACATAAACAAGTTAATAAATTACATATGAAATACACGGGTAATAAAGTTAAGCCGTGCCATTGCTGAAGATACTTTTTTTTCTCTATGTTTTTACATAGATAGGAGTTCTGATAATAAAGAAATGATTTTAATTGCGCATGTGTTGGACTGATTTTAATAAACTCTTGTCTGTATTCCTGTATAATGGTCTCTCTCAATGGTCTCGGGCAATAAAGGAATAAAAACACTCGTTTCATAAAATCAGTCTGACACACCCGCTCGTATAATAATTTCTCTTTAGATGTATTATGAATGTGTGCTGTTGTAGTTTTGCAGTGATGGACAGCTATATCACCGACATCAGAAAAAAGACAACTGTGGGGGAATATCGTACACTGGCAGCTCGGGGGTTTGTTGCATGAGTAAACTGCACTTCCACCCAAAAGGTGCCAAGCTCCAATGCTGTAATCCAGGAACTGCAGCATATGATGACAAACTGCAAATATGTTGTCATGGCAACGTATTTAACGTCTCGCCAAACAGTGCAGAGTAAGTATTAATTATTACTACCCATATGGCGAGAGGTCAGAGGTCCT
Organism: Melanodrymia aurantiaca; assembly: GCA_032355825.1. Classification (NCBI taxonomy): domain Eukaryota; kingdom Metazoa; phylum Mollusca; class Gastropoda; order Neomphalida; family Peltospiridae; genus Melanodrymia; species Melanodrymia aurantiaca. The sequence continues at coordinate 3,420 of JAULBR010138074.1, forward strand.
TACTCGATTTTACTCATGATTAAAATATGCATTGACTGTGACATCAAATGATTATTCTATGTCAATTAATATTCCACAACGTGACATCAAACAATTATTAAGCTACACAAATGCATCAAACATTTCACAACTATATTTGTGAACAATTTGACTAAAAATGAATTAAATTGAATTTTTTTTTCAAAAAGGTTTCTTATATAGATAATAACATTTGACCTGAACTCATGAATTGATATGGTTCTTAACTTGCCAACTAAAAAATATTATGTGCCTGTAGTGTAGGTACAGGTATGTTAATAAGTTACGACAACAAGATCAAATTTTCTATTGCAGCCGTTATATTGTACATACATTATATATAACGAAAATAATGTAAAATGGGTATTATTCATGTTATTTTCGCAATTTTTACATTTGTGATTTAACTGCAAAAATTACAATCCTACAAATTAATTACTAGCATTAAAAGATAACTATGACGTTTTGCAATGTGCAAATTACAAATCGTTTTTTGAAAATCACGAAAATTTACAGTCATGAATATTACCAGTTTTACAGTATATAAAATAACATTTAAAAATAGTACAAATAAAAAAATCAATGTGTATATTACAAACAAGTACTATGAAATATAACATAGGAGTAAACACAAATTATCTAATTAAATCATTATGTCGTAACTTGTTGCATTGATAGACAAATTCAATTTAATGATTGCGTGTTTGCTGCAGGTGCTGTGAAGGCATGGCATTCAGAATAGACGATGCAACCAATCCATGTATACGGAAGTGTGCTGGCAAGTACTACAACCAGAACACTTACCTCTGCTGTAACAACAAGTTACTTCTTAAGGGTGACAAAGGGGATGCCTGCTGTAATGGACGCCCGTTCTTCACCTCACAAAAGATCTGCTGTGATACTGTCCTGTATAAGATAGGTAAAGGAGGACACTGCTGTGGTAGCTGGTTTATAAGATCTACCCAAAGGAATCGGGATTGCTGTGAAAATGTGATGCCATACGATAGACGTAGAAGTGTATGCAAGTCCTCGGGAGTTGCAACACCGAAGAAGAAAATGTCAATGGACAAGCTTTTTAGTAAAGTTAGCATAAGGCAGCATGATGGATATCCATTTCATTACTGTTTCGACAAACATGGTAGGTTTATACTTTATTATTGGTTACTTTTCCATTAAATGTATAGGATATTAAACAAGCTACTCTGTATTATGAAGTTTAAGTCCCAAGTGAAATAATTTTCATTTGCCACGAGATTTGGCGAGTGATTAAATGAAAATTATTTCACGAGGGACTTAAACTTGATAATACAGGGTAGGGAATTTAATATTCTATTTATTACTCCAGACATTACACTGTTAAATGCTTTTAAAAAAAGACAAAGGTATGCATGATGTCATGCTCACAATTTCTGACATCATATTTTAGTAACGTTCCTGTCAGTGGCTGGAATGGTTTTAACAACCCAATCAGATGACACGTTATACCAATGTTTGATAAGTTCTCAGTGAGAAATTATGATATGTATTTTCCCGCTGGGGTAATAAGCATGTCTAAAACCGATTCAGGCTCTTATAGATGGACATTTGTTTTGAAAACATACATGTCGGCTGATGATGTCGCTTAGGATATTCACTAGAGGTGTAATGGTACAAGGAGTTGGAATACAATATGTAATCCAATAGGTGGGTCATGAATGATACATATTGCGATAGTTAACTTTGCATGTTAAACAGTTTCGTGTACATATAAATCTTAATAAAAATGAAATAAAGTCACAAGCTTAATTACATCATATTTGAATTGTCATCTGGCAGCATTCAGTATGTTTCTGCAACAATCTGGCAATTCATACAATTTTATGTCATATTTTATTCATATATCATGATACGGCTGTCTTGAATAGATGCATCGTATCATGGACCTCATAATGTGATATGATACATATCGCTGTATCGTTACAACTCTACTATTCACAACCACCTATTTATTTCTAATTGTTTGGTTCAAAATCAATGTGAGGAAATGCCATTGTTTGTCAGTCTGTTTCCATTCAAGAATGAACAAATTATTTGAAAGATAAACGTACATGTACTGATCAAACTAAAATGTGTTCTATATAAATTATAAATTAATAATCTTTTTGTATTGCAGCACTCCATGGACGTGTTAGTAAATTGAAAATAATTCATGGAAATAGAATTGCATTGCAATTAAAGAAGGTGAAAGTCATATGTCGTTTCAAGAAATGTAGCGATTCACATATCAGAAATTTAACAATAGTTCTTCATCTCACGACCTATCAAGCACTGAGACGCCATGCTTTAATCCCAACAGGAACCAATCTTGCAGTATTCTTGAACAAGTTGCCAAATTGTAAAGGAAAAAGAAAAGCAACTCTACATCTTAGAGTAACTGACATTGCTTATGTAGTAGCATATAAAAGACGCATAAAACAAGAAATGGCTCGAATGACCATAGACCAGTGTTTAAAACTGTATTTTGCCATGGAGTCAGAGGACAAACAAAATTGGCATATAAAAACAGATACATTATGGTTTGCTGACTATTAAGTTGAGAACCTGCATGTGATATCAATTTGAAGCATTATGGGGATATGGAGTGGCTGAAAATCATCTAAAAGTGACTGGTGTCAAGTCCAAGGCAGTTACAATCCAAAAACATGATTGACTCAGATTTCTACACAGAAGGCAATGCTACCATAATCTACCACATCTACCACCTAGGAAAAGACAACTGTAATCTTCATGCCCATTTAAAGATGTTCCCCTTTGCCAAAAATGTAATCGGGCACTCATTCTACAGAGGACGGTTTTCTGTACATAATCCAAAGAAATCAGACTTCATAAGTTATACACAAGAAGATCCAGGCACCTGCACATGTTCTGCAGGACTGTCCTCTGTAGTAGCTGTCCACAATACAGAGAAACCAGACCAGTATACACACTGATAGGACCACTGTACATAGTCTATACATTACTGTCCCCTGTACACAATACTGAGAAACCAGACCAGTATACACACTGATAGGACCACTGTACATAGTCTATACATTACTGTCCCCTGTACACAATACAGAGAAACCAGACCAGTATATATACCGTAGTACATACAGATCTGCCCACTGGACAATTATTCTACATGATTGTCTTCAGTACACAATGCAGATGGTTACATCTAGCTTATTATTAAAACAAAATTAAAAAGGCCACAGACTTTCACCACCAACTCTTTTATTGCCATTTACATGTGTATTATTTTAATTTTTGTAACAATTTGTGAATGTGGCAATGGCAGTCTGGACACTTAATGTATATTAATATACAGTAATTGTGTCATAATGAAATAAATTTGTTCGTTTCTAAGTGAATCAAACAGTATGCATAATTATTTCTCTGAAATTTGTTTATTATGTTACCTCATTGTAGAATGTCATATTACTGGTAACTGTAAAATATTTAGCTGTAAAATAGTGCTTGTTTGAAACTGATGTGTTAGATGATAAATTTTTCTTTTTCTGATGAATGTCCATATTAAACTATAAAATATTTAATGCATGTAATTGTGTAATAATGTTTGTTTGTAACTGAGTGAATCACAAGGTAAAATATGTTTTTTTTCTGAGTAATTGTGTGACAATGCTTGTGTGTAACCGAGAATGAGATGGTAAAATACATATTTTCTGATGAAAGTGTCCATATTGAACTGTACATTATTTAATGTGTAATAATGTTTGTCACTGAGTGAATCCGATGTTAAAAGACATACATTTGTATTTCCTGATGAAAGTGTTCATACAGAAGTTTTCATATTATTTTACAAACAGTCTCAGTTTTAACATTTGCTCAATAGTTACTATATTGAGAAGTGGTCAAGTTGCTTCTCTTTTGTGTTTGTTATGTTCTATAACTATCATGTCTAGCAGCTATTTGTAACATTCCTAATGCTGGTAGTATGTCATTTATTTAAGTTTTTAGTAGATGTTAAATGTAAAGAAATATGGGAGCAAGTTCAAACTTTTACGTTTACACAAGATTTGGTTTTTAGAGCAGAAGTTTATAGCTCTATGAATTTCAAACAATTCTTAATTAGACATATTTGTCAAAGTGACTATTTTATTTTGAGGATATTCAATATGAATAGAGGCAATAGAGTTTATCTAGCACAAGTGCATTGATGTTTCCCATCACACACCTTCTGGGTGTGAAGGACAACATCAATTCAAGAGAGCAAGTTAAATAATATTGCTAACAAACTAGTTGGTTTTTCTATTTATTACCCGTTATCTAAATAGAAGAAATACATACAAAAAATTTGTAACTGTGTGTTTTAAATTCAATTATAGACTACTTGTCCTGTGTAATGTTTGATGTATTTTAGTGACAAAGCTTAATATTTTGAAGTCACACTGGTCTTCTTGCTCTCATAAAACATTGATTGACATACGCACACTTAAAATGAATTGACATAATGTCACACACAAAGCTCATATTTCACATGAGCAAATATCAGATAGGAATGATAGAAAAATAGTTTATCCGATCTCTCTGCCAATATGGGTAATAAATATGTGTTACCCATAGGGGAAGATACAGGGTATTATATTCTGCATAACTTTCCTCCTTCCTAGGGATATATAGCCTTTTTTCTTGAACCTCGAGACGTAACTGAACACTGTAAATTTTGAAATGAGATAGTAGTTACCAATGAAATTGATTGTTTCACATTATTGCATAAAAATATCTGTGCTTTAGCAATTCTACATACATGTATAACAACAGCCATGCTTCAATGTCTTAATAACTACTAGTATTTAGTCTTGACTAGTCACTATGTGTAATAATGTATACATGTACAATAACCAAGTCGATACTCATGAAATTAATGCTCAGGAGTGACAACATTAATTTCTCTCGGAATAGATTATCTGTAATTTCTTATTACTTGTAAGTTATTGTCTATATAATCCACATGGTTCAAAATAAACAATGCTATAAATATTGTATAAGTACACAAATATTGTATAATTACACAGGAGATTGAGATGTCACATTCCTACAGTATACAGTTTTTGTCCTTTGTTAATACAATTAACATGTTTAAAATGGAAACAAACAAAATGATAATTAGAGTAGGCCTACTATACTGTCTATACAGCATTTTAATCTTACTGCCATATGAACTCGACACAATTTGCATTTAATACATGTATAACAGTAAGTCTGGCAAATTGTCACAGTTTAGTATAAAAGTACTAGTATAGAATAAGAAACAGTTAGAAACTTTTAGTATAAGACTTTTTTAGACTATAGAATTCCAAGTGCCCGTATAACAGAACTAGTTCTATATTGAGAAATCCTTTTATCATCAGCATACATTAGATTCAAGTTAAGCATGACAAAATCTTACAATACATTATCATGACAAAATGACTAAAACAATGGCAATTATTTATGCAATATACAATTTTACATGAATAAATGGCATTTAAAATCTAATTTAGTACACAACTCATCAATTTAGTTGTACTAAACTGGCTTATTTTTACATCAAGTATTAAGTGTAGTTACAGTATTATGTATGTAAGTTAAACATTTATGTATTTAAAGACCACTGCCTCAAAGGACATTTAGTTGTCTCATTGGATCTTATATTATATTAAGGCCACATCTACATAAATAATCATCATTAATTACTCATTACATTTACTGTAAAATGGATATTATTAACGTGCAAGTAATTTTTGCATTTGTAATTTAGCCACAAAAATTAGAATCATGTGAATAATGGCTAATAATGATATTCATTGAAAAATTAAATTTCTCTTTTGCAATGTGAAGATTAGATATCTCGCGTTGATATTTTCGACATTGCAAAAATTACAGCTGCGAATATTACCTGTTTTACAGTATGTTCACTTCATTCAAAGATATTTTTTAATTAAATTAAACAATGTTCTTTTTAATAAGTCGGCTCTGTATTTAAATTGTTAAATATTAAAACAAAAACAATATATAAATACTGGCAGGCTACACGATTGTATCTTTAATATTAAAGAGTATTTACAAACAATAGTTTTCTTCTTTTGAAATAGTAAATAATACATTGTTGTACACCAGTCAGAATTTATTATATTAATTGTAGCAGACCTGTATTTATTCAGCAGACATGTATTTATTATAGTAGACTTGTATTTATTGTAGTTGACCCATATTAATTGTAGCAGACCTGCCTTGCATTCAATAGCGCGAGCATTCTGCTACCGAAACAAAACGTTTTGACACCGATGTTTGCATCTAATATAAATGAATGTGATATGATAGTACCAGTCAAATTGTTTGTGTCGGTAGCAAAACGCTCACGCTATTGAATGCAAGGCTGTGTTTATTCAGTAGACACGAATGTAATGTAGTTGACTTGGTATTTATTGTAGTAGACATATGTATATTATTAAATTATATTTTAGTAGACCTATATTTATTGTAGTACTCATATTTATGTTGATTTTAATAGACCCTAATTTGTTTGTACACTTACATTTATTAGTACTTTTTTAATTGTAGATCATATTTATTGTAGTAGACCTGCATTTATTGTAGTAAGCCTTATATATGATAATGTTGTAGACTTTTGTTTATTGTAAATATTTATTGTAGTATTTATTTGTGTCAAATACAAACCAGGTACATATTTATGGTTGGAGGGCCAAACCCACCCACCATACTAGATTCATTGTTCTAAAAAATATATAATTTTCTATTGAAGGTTCACTTTTTCCCAAAATTCACCCTTCTGCAGAGAATCCTAAATGGTGTATGGAAAGGCCACACATTAAAGCAGAGTTGTTGTAAAGAAAGGGTTTGAGGAGAGATAAATACAATGTTTATTTTACTCACAACTTTATAAATCAAAAGTATGCGAGTGGGAAGTTTTGTCCCAATCTATATCCGACTCTAGTGGGGCAGGGGAGGTGGGGGATGGGGTCTGCTGCCGATAGATGTTTCTGAAAGAAAACATTCCAGACTTTTATTAAACATCGACATTGAGTAGCCATTCCAGTTACCGTATTATAAGGCTATCTATGTATTTTATATATTTTTTAAAGTTTACATTAACATTGAAACAGAATGCCTGATCATGTGTGTAAATGGGTAATAACAACCATTGTATATAATTACTTTTAAAATGTTTATAATAAAATGTTCTTTGTTTACAATCTTCTTGAGTCATATATTTTACTATAATTTATGGAGTGAAATGTAGTTCATTGGTTACTGTGTTTGTAGAGGTGTGCAAGCTTGTAGGATCGATCCTCTGCAGTAGATTGGTCTTTTTTCTCCAATTCCAACCAATAATTTGATGGCACATTTTAATACACAATGTCAACTCGCTCAGAGTGAGGTGGGTGCCCTCAATTGATAGTAGCCTTTTTAAGTCTTAACACTTTTTAAACACATTGCATGGGCACTGGTTTCTGTATAAGATAAAAAAATATGCATAGCCAATGTGGCAGCATTGGACTTCCTTTTTGAATACTGGTATGCGAGGAAATCAATCTATGTTGACATCCAATAGTCGACCTTTAACCAATGTGCTCTAGTGATCTCATTTATTGAACTTTAACTTTGATTAATTGATATAGATATTGAGATGGTGACAAAAATATATATCTAATTGGTCAAATTGTTCAACTATATGGGATTCATACTTATTGACTCTCAATTTAAACAATACTTTCCAAATGTGTACCACCATGCAGTGTACAACCGTCAATAATCATGAACATGGCACTCGGTCTAAACTGACATCTGTTTAATCTAGAAATGTCTGAACACAAGCCTGTCCACCCTCCTGGATCCCTGTTATTTCATCATTCCTCTTTTCCTGCCCAGGAGAAATTTCCTGATGACTGATATTCCTAATGTACACATTTTCGCAAAATAAAGATCAAAATTCACCCAGTATGGCAGCAAACATTTCCACACTGCTGCATTTGCAGACAATAGCACTGTCCTTAGAAGAGTTAAAACCCTCTTTGTTTTGGCAAGGTATTCAAACGTGTAACAAGTAATTTGACATAGTAATGACATGTTGACATTCTGTTGATGTTTCTAATCATATAGTAAATGTATGCAATTGTGTAGATATACAAGGACAGTGCTTTGTCTTATGTCATGTTTAGTTTTGTATAATTCATGTGATCATGCTTATCGTGCCAAATTGTTTTATGCCCCTATAAATAGGACATTGTTTGTATTCACTGATCAGTGACCAAAACAGAAATAGACGAGTTATAACAATAAATGTAAATATATAGCACCATTTTTATTCTATACAGGCCAGTAATAATATAAACCGTGGTTTGGACAGAGGTCAGCTCAGGAAATACAATCCAAAGGTTTGGGCAATTCCCATTTAAAACGTCATTCTGTGACTGGCTATTTCATTTCACAGCCCAGGAATCTACTTACTATAGATCTAGCTGACAGTTTAAGTCTTTCACTTTCGTAGCAAATCAATGAGTTATACAGCAATTGTAGTTCACCTGTGAAAACAAACATAAAGTATGAACAACTTAAATACAAATTATAATTGGTCAGTTCAAACATATTTGTTAGTGCACTTAAAGGGGAAATCCCACCTATATTAGCGTCCAATTTCAATCATACTACATGTAGATAGGAACACCGTCCATTTGAGGTTTTATGGAAATCTCTAATCTCTAATCTATTTTACTGTCAGTGGTTGCTGACGGTCATAACAACCAACCAAGTAACGAGTTATATCAATGTTGTGTTATTTCTTAGTGAGAAAATATTATAAATATTTCGTCAGTTACATTTACCGGGTGGTGTGATAAATTCCTTTCCCCCATAAAAGAACTTTAAAAATGTGAAATATTAAAAAAAAGCTTTTCTTAACTCAAAGCTGAAATAATGCTAGTCATATAATATTCCTCACTTTTTCACAAAAAAAGTGTTGCACAAAAATATGTCACAGACTTACCGTACTATTAGTTAAATACGAGTCATGAAGACGTCTTCTCCCACACAGAAGACTTCTCTTTCACAGCATCACCAGCAGCCTCTGTTTCATCATCCATCCCGTGCAGCGCATGCTCCATCAGGTAGAAGTGCAGTCCACAGTCATGGTATTCAGGCCAAGTTTGCAGATCCTAAAGAACATAAAGTTAAACATCAATATTATTTTGCTAAGCCATTACAAGCTTTTCACAGAATTCAAACTTTTTTACAAGTACATGTACATAAAATTATGTTAAGAAATCAGGGTTAGGTAAAATGCATATCTGGCAGTGCATGGCTAGTAGGCTATTCTACAGTCATTAGTAGTATAAGGTTTGCTAGTTCGATGAACAATCTATAATCATTGACACAGTAACATAACATACATGATGCTCTTATTGATACTATATGGATTTCCACTTTTAAATAAAGATATCTCAAATTGTATATTTCTACATGATTATCATTCGAACTGAAAACAAAGGTCTAGAGGCATTAAATAGATAAATTAACATTTGCGTCATACACATAAACACGGTAATGTACATTATGAAGAAATTTGAGACCACAGTTAAATTCTGGTAATATATTTCAAGTAGGAATATTGGATCCCATTATAATTTGTCTGACGGCGAAGTGTTTTGACGTTTGATAAATTTTAAAAATTAAATATTTATTTGCCTTTAAAGCTTTATTACTACCGGTACTTACGTTTTGACAGACGTTGTAATTTTTATAGATACAAACTTTTCCACAGCCTTTTAAAATATAAATTTCGCAACTAGATCATGTAAACTTATGTTCAACTTCAAAGTAATGACAGTACCATAACTTATAGTTATCAATAAACAAAATAAAAAAATCAACATGTTATGTTTTATAGTTTTCCATGAAAATGCGAGGTATGTGATTATTAATAAATGCACCACTTCCTATAGAATCACCCGTAAAATACCAAAAACATCGGATAGTTGGAGAAGTGAAAGGCATTTTATAACCCATGGACTACAGGTGCTTCTTTTGAAGTGCTATAATTTAATATTTTTGTGACCTATGATGATTTTCAGCATGTAAACAAAACAATATGTGCTATAATTCTTACAAGGTTTGCTATATTTAATTTTTTTTAAATCAAATTTATATAAGAAATCACAAACTAATATAATGGTGGTTTAACACCATCATGTAGACTGTATAGGGGAGGTAACTCTAATCCAATCCAATGACATTCCACACTGTCCTGTGAGGAAAACATTTCCTGGTTAGTTTATGTGATAATATTCTGATCCTTGCTGTGACAATAAATACAAAAAGCATATTCATAATATACCCTTTATTACAGTGAGCTGACCAAGAAGAATTAGTTCAGTAAAAAGTGCAAAGTATAAATTTAACCAATTGATCCACAACTGGTGTTACCATAACATTGCCATTGTTAGGGGTCCTCTCAAAAACCCAACACATGAAAACCTTTGGGCCTATTGGGCTGACCGGTTTCGGTGGGTATAAACAATCAATTGCTACCGGTATGTATGTACCTACCTACCTTTTTAATAATACTATACCTGTCATTTTTATTAATACTATACAGTACTGGTAGGCCTACTAATATTTATCACAATACAGCATGATGTGTCAGACGTTTTATTAGATAACACCTTATCTTAATTTATTTGTATTTTGTTTTACTTTGCCATCTCCAGGCTATATGAGGTAAACTTTTAATTTCTTGATCAATGATCGTAGTTGGTACTTTAAGAGTCGATACTAATTAGTCATTGGAACACCACTACCAGGTTACAACACATTCATTGATGACATTTCATGATGTGAGTGAGTGAGTGTATCATCATAAAGGCTTATAATTGATAGACAACACCAACAATATGACACTGGGGGGAAATGTCTAACAAGTTAATGAATAAGCTAACAAATTAGTGGACTCACTGACAACACAGCACCACAAACATTGTTCAGTGGGGTCAAAAATCGATGTGAGCTAAACAAAAAATAGTAAACTTTTTTTTATGATATACAAAACATACCAATGAGTTCATGAATAAAATGGATGTCAAACAGCCATTATTCTGCCTGAGGGATGGGGGATTAATTCTCCTCAGGGGACCCATTGGGTTATTTCCCATTCCAGCCAGTGTATCCACAACTGGTCAATCAAAGGATGTGGTGTGTGCTATTCTGTCTTTGGGTAAGTTATCATAAAAGATACCTTGTGGTTATTAAAAAAGAGTAGCCTATGTGGTGGTAGCAGGTTTCGTACATGAAAATGTTGTGATATAACCGTGCATTTGACATCCAATAACCGCTGATTATTAATCAATGTGTGCCAGTGGTGTCGTTAAACAAACTTTATCTTTATACTCGCCTCCAACTGCAAGTAAATTTTTGTGGAAACCTGCAACTCTACCTTACATAATTATTGAATAAATACATGTGTCATTTTAATAATAAATATTTTATACCAATACATTAATAACTTTTAAGTTTGGGTTTCAGTATTACTACTACTTTTAACTTTAACTTTATATTTTCAGAATGATGGAAGGCTGGAAAGACAGAATTTCCTTGAACATTCATGGTAATCGTGTCATAAGTTTAAAAAATCAACCTTTGTTGTTGGCAATTAAAAATGGAGATGCAGAAACCATCAAACAGATATGCTTCAATGCTATTAATCATGAGATAGTCATGCAAACTGGTACCACTCCAGTTATGTATGCAATCCAACATGGATACCTCAACTCAATAGAGCCTCTGATATCATCAGGCTGTTCTGTCAATGCCAGAGATGACGCTAATGATTTTCCACTAAACTCGGCAGTACATTTGGGATTACTAGATGTTGTTAAAGTACTCATTGCAGCTCGTGCTGATGTCAATCAAAAGACGTTTCCCCACGCCAAATTGCAACATCCTACTTTAAACATTACAGACCAAAGCAAATTGCATGGTCAAGAAGTCATGCCAGACCGTAAAAAAGGAAAGAAAAAATATCGGAGTGCATTCTGTAATCAAGCTACAAATACCACAGTAGATCAAAGAACTATGGAAGTACATGACTTTGAGAAGTCAGTTAGTGGAAGTGTTCTCAGCACAGCTATACTGCAGATAATCCATGGCAATACAAGACAGTATCCGCTCCACAGGCAAACGCTACCAATCTATAAAGAAATACTCATGTATTTACTGACAACTCATATAGATATATCATCAATCAATTCAACAGATGGCAACACACCATTAGATTTGGCCCTGGATGGGAAAATTGACTTGGATATCGTAGGAAAACTGCTACAACTTGGGTGTAAAGCCAACATCCCTCATGTCATGCAGGTCGCCTGCACGTACCCACACGATCAGACACTGCATGTCCTTAAACTGCTTTACAGCTACAACTACAGGGACTTGAATGCAGTTGGTGATACCGAGCCATGTCCTGCCCTAGCAATGGCAGTACAACAAGAGAGCATTGAAACGATAAGTTGGCTGTTAAAACATGGTGCAAATGTAAATCAGATTTTGACAAAATACTGTAAGAATAGACATCAGATTATTGATAATATTAGTTTGAATCTTGCTGGACAGTCGCCGATGCACATGGCCGTATCAATGAGTAACTTGACCCATATGAGTGAGGTAATACAGCTAATGTGTGAGCATCGATCATTAGTCAATGCTGTGAATTCAAGAGGTGAAACACCACTTGATATTCTACTTCTAAGGATGAAGAACGAAGACATTTTCAGGTTTCGTCCTCAGACAGATTCCACTCAGAGGGATTTCGCTCAAGATCAGTATGTATCCAGTACTTTGTTACTTCTACAAATGGGTGCTGATGCAGATGATGTGGTGAAGAAAAACATTGGAGTAATTATTATGTTGCTACAAACAGACAAGAAACACATTGTGTTATTATTGCTAGAAATGTGCATCAGCCTCTTTAGAATATATCCATATTTATTCATAGATATCAGTCCTGATACCAGAACACCTCTGTTTGACGTGAATCTTCCACAAATATGCATGGACTATCTTTGCTCAAACCCTCGTAGCCTCAAAGTTTTGGCACGGCGTGCTGTTGTGGTGGCTTGCAGAGGAAGACATTTGTATAAGAAAAGTTCTTGTTTATTGTTGCCAAATCCACTAAAACATTACATAACACTGCAATTCTGTGACAGGGAATGGTTTGATAATCCATATACACTAATGCTTCATAATGACAGTCTGATGGATTCAACACCCAATCAATGGGATGCTAGATGAATTGTTTCTGTGAGTGGACACCTCCGAAACAAGTGAAGATTAAAAATAAACATGGTTTAATAACATCTCTGGAGCATAATTATTTTAAAAATTAATCATTGGATGTTGATTATAAAACATGGTCTCAGATGCCCTCTGTTACCACAGAGGCTACTCTCAATTAGCAGCAAGGGGTCTTTTACATGCATGCACTTTCCTACAGATGGGATAGCATATATACCACAGCTTAAGCCTTTTGATGTAACCATCGACGACCACTTCTATCAGGTCCAATGATGAGGTTTGTTATTTCAATCTTACACACCTTACTGTCCTCAAGAGATCATTAATCACTGAGCTAGTTCCAACCTATATCATGACAGAAGATGACAAATTTTGAAAGTAAACAGTGCACACTTTGGCTACAACAGTGTCAACAATCATTGCTGTAATGTTAGTCTTTTCTATGTTTGAACTGACAATGAGACCTTTACATGACTTGTGTAGTGAACAGATTCTAACGTTCATTTTGCTTCAAATTGGGATCATAAATGAAAATTCCATTCATTTGACATGCAAAATATCACTATTGTAGTGCTAAAACTCTTCGTATATATATATATATTGCCAAAAATCTGTGTGTAAGTACATACAGAAATGGCTCTCACAGGAAAGAAATGAAAAAACTGCAAATTATTGAAATGAGATAAAATGGTGAGTAAATTGTAAAAAGAAAATAAATAGGCTATGATCACTTGTCAACTGGTGATGTGTGTGAACAATGAACTTAAACATTTGGAAAATAAGTTGAAACGTATTTCCATTACTTTTTAGCACTTTCAATCTTAACTTCGACCCTATTCCACTTTTGTTAGGTAACACTACCACTGAGCTACGTCCACAAGTTAAAATGAATAATAAGAATAACAAGAAAATAAATAATTTTTTAACGTCTTACATTGTATATCTGAAGAAACTGTTGTGGACTCGTTTCTCCAACCTCTTGGATCATGGTATAACCAGCACTGATTAGATGAACTCCACACCCAGGTACTAGTTGTCTGAAAATAGGAAAATGTCGAAACAGAACAACAAAATTGGAAGCCAAAGTGCTACAAATCACATAAAAATAGTGAACATTTAAATCAACTAATTTGTCTGTTGGCAGTTGTAATAATTTGGATATCTTGAATGAGTTTACGTTTTACCTGTGTCAAATGTCTAGGTCACGGTTACTGAAAATAGAAATTACGACGTCCCTGCTCTACCCACTTTATTTCTCATCTGATTTTCATGAAACTTCACATTATAGGAATGAAAGTAAAGTTTGTTTTATTTAACGACGCCACTAGAAACACATCGATTATAAATCAGCGGTTATTGGACGTC
>JAULBR010138185.1:0-18112 GCA_032355825.1 Melanodrymia aurantiaca
AACTGCTGCTATTTTGGCAGGAGTGTATATATTTTGTGGACCCACCGATAAAGACAAGTCAAAACGAAAAGGTATTATTAGCAGGTTCAATTGATGAATTGTAAAACAACTTATTACTGTCTTATTGTATTGTCGTGGTACGTGGAATGGTCGGAAAGATGGAATGATAAAATGTCAAGTTACTATGATACTATTGTAGTAGCTGACACTGTAACAAACTTACTATGCAGACTGTCTCAGTAGCTTGTATAGAGCTGGTCACACGGTTGCACCATTATATTCAGTCAAGACTTCAAGCTTCTTCCCTTCCCCCTTCTTGGTAATTATCAGTAATTTAAGTAAACACTTTAAGTTTAAATACTAATATTTACATGGGATGCAGATGCTCCCCCAGCCAGTTCGTCCCCAAATACACTATCAGTTCGCCCCCATGTTTAGGGTGTTCATAAATTAATGATGTTTGCTATGTAAATAAAATCTTTGACTTCATAAGTTTTGAGGACCATCAAATTCTACTTGAATTGTACGCTCGAGCAGGCCCAATTATCTTATGTGATGGTGAGCAACGTTGTACTGCAATCAGTGATGTTATAATTTACATGTATATCTGATTTATCTTTCAGCTGTTTGTCCTGGACTACAGAATCTTGGTAACACATGTTTTCTCAACGTTGTACTGCAATCAGTGATGTTATAATTTACATGTATATCTGAATCTGATTCATCTTTCAGCTGTTTGCCCTGGACTACATAATCCTGGTAACACGTGTTTTCTCAACGTTGTACTGCAATCAACGATGTTGTAATGTACATATATATCTGATTTATCTTTCAGCTGTTGGCCCTGGACTGCAGAATCTTGGTAACACGTGTTTTCTCAACATTGTACTGCAATCAGTGATGTTATAATTTACATGTATATCTGAATTATCTTTCAGCTGTTTGCCCTGGACTACAGAATCTTGGTAACACATGTTTTCTCAACGTTGTACTGCAATCGCTTGCTGCCTGTCCCGCAGTTGTCCTCTGGCTGGGCAAGTTCCTCTCACACGGTGTAATCGTTGGTGGTGCAGCAGCTCAAGACTACTTAGCTGACACTATTTACACAGTTCTAAAGGGTAACTTTTTAATATTTAGCACACGACTATAATGTATCAGTATGCAATATCTCAAACTAAAAATATATACGGTACACCAAAATGTTTGCTGTGTGAGCCATGATATTTTATAAGTAAATATACCTTTTATTAAATTGGATTCCAATTTCCCATCAGAATATGGTAATCGGTAGTAAGAGTAATTTGTGTATAAATGCATTCGATGCTAAGTTTACTTATAGTTCCATTTTGAAACATGTTTTAGTACTGAACAACAAAAACACTGATGGCTCTGAACTGTACAGTCCTGCTAACGTGATCACTGCCTTGAGACGCCGGAGGTGGGTCATCTCGGCTGAAGAACAGGTCAGTCAGTTTATTTCACTTTGTCTCTTTTCCCATCAGATCGGCACTAACAAGTTGATTTCTTTGATTTGATATTACAATGAAGGAAATTAATCTAAAATGAAATTATAATCATGATCTATAATTTTTTGTTTCTCTACTGACCCTAATTTGTGTGTGCCTACCCTAAAGTGTTTAAGACAAGAACTGTTAAGGCCTCTAGACCCCTTATTCTATTTACAGTAAAGTTCTATATGTTTTGACAGGGTAAAACAGAAAACACTTAATTGATTTGTTTAGACCTAAATGTAATCTTGAATTTGCACACAGATCCACAATTATCAATTGTTTTAAAATCAGCCAAATACACTTAACTTTTAGATACATTTAATTGTGTATGCATGCGATACCATTGTTTGTAACTGAGCCTTGTTACAGGATGCTCATGAGCTGTTTCAAGTGCTGACACAGACTCTAGATGAAGAGACGTCTCGTTACCCGAGTGTCATATCTCTGTTTGACGTCAATGCTTTACAGGTAAGTTGGCATGCTTTGTACATACTCCCTTGTCAGGTGCATTTCTAAATAGAAGGACCCACTATGTAAATAATAAGTTTCATTTTGCAAAAGAATAAAAATCAATAATTTATTTTAAAATAAAGCAGGGGACTGGGCTCACCCACCCTCTTAATTTGTGTCTGCTTGCTCCGATATGTCAGTAACTCCCATATAGCCTTGTAGGTGGCATTTAACAAACAGCTACTACCAGTAAACTGCCACCTGGTTATTATAGTTCTATAAATATAATATAAACAATGCAAGTAATTCGAAGACATGTTAAATATTTTGTTTTGTGATCAAGTTTGATATGTTCTCATAAAATCAACAAAGCCTCAATTTACCCCATTTACATGTTCACAGAATGTCATATCGCAGTTGCAATAAAAAACACTTTTATATCCAAAAGTGTTGTCAGATCATGTATGATAAAAACAAGGATATTATAATATACGATCTTAGAATGTATGATATAAAATGTAAATTGCATGGTTCCGAATATTTTTATCTGTTTTAACCAGATATTTTTTGACAAGACAATCATAACGATGCACTAAATAGTCTTATTTA
The DNA here is from genome assembly GCA_032355825.1 of Melanodrymia aurantiaca. NCBI lineage: Eukaryota > Metazoa > Mollusca > Gastropoda > Neomphalida > Peltospiridae > Melanodrymia > Melanodrymia aurantiaca. Next base: position 2,571 of record JAULBR010138185.1, read on the forward strand.
TTTCATTATGTGCTGTTGATAATATGGAAACGTTATGATCTCTACCGTAGTCACTTCAGGTGATTTTTATGGCGAAAAGTGTACAAACCCAAATACTGTTTTACAAATCTGTATTCTTAGTTTTGAAATGATTTTAGAATCCATTGAACAAGTACCAACCAGACGACATGGCCGTTACAAGAAGTCGTAGTCTGCTGCCGATTCTTCCTCTCCGAGACATGGAGCACCCCTTCCGAGGTCTGCTCGCTAGTCAGCTGGATTGTCAGCAGTGTGGATTCCACTACCCGGTCAAATACGATCTCTTCGACAGCCTCTCTCTCAGCCTACCTAAAGGCTTTTGGGAAAAGGTACGTCACGATGTGTGGATAATGCGTGATGCATAATATGTAGGGGTGACTATTGGTGCCCTTTCAACTATTGCGATAGTACTGTGACAGTTAAAGTGACTTGCGATACTATGGTAATTAGAGCACTATCATTAGTAAGTGTCAGTTTGTTTTCATTGGGGTCATATTATCGCTGTCCATGAGGTTTCCAGTAATAGAGGGATGTCGTTTTATGTGATTCGACAGGTTTGTAGTATTCGACAGGTTTGTCACACGAAACTTATATAAAATAATTTGTGTTCATTTTCAACCAGGTATCCAGTATTTTGTTGTAAATGCAATTAACCGTGAGTTGTCTCCCTTATCATAGTCAAAACATTTCGAATGACTGTTAAGGAATTTTCCTACAATTTCAGGATTAATTACATGTTTTTGTCAGGTAATTTTAAGAACGTGAGTAAAACAAATCTATATTATCGTCTATTCTTGCATAACTATTTCCCTGGCAATTAGACAAAATAGCATTTTGAAAGCAGTTATCAAATTACATTGTTGCTATATTACAGCGTTCGTTGAGCATTGATCAGCTGCTGCGTCAGTTTATTTGCCCTGAGATCATTGAGAGTGTGAGTTGTCCACAGTGTGCTCGAAAACAGCAAGGCAAGAAGTCGCAAGATGTTCCATTGTCAGATTTTAGAAAAAAACTCACATTGGGAAAAGTAAGTTGGTCAAGAGTACAAAACTAAATACAAATGGCAGTAGCTTCTCTAGAAAGACAATTAAATATTTTATTTGTTGTATTTTGCTTATTGTTTGCTATGAGATGGTTTCTTTCTGTAATGCAAATAATCTGAATAATAGAATTATATTTAACATTATTACAGATTTTCATTACAAACATAATTAATCTTACATAATTTTACAAGATGATGCCATGGACTAATGATACACAGACCCAGTATACATCAATTTTAAATTCCCAATAATGACATTAACACATATATGATACTATTAACTGAAAAATAACATGGGTGCTTGATAGGGAACATTTACTGCTAGAATTTGCCTCAAAATTTTCCCTAATATTTTAAGATTTTGACTTGGAATATCAACTGAATTTGAGTGCATTAAATGTTTTTAATGTTTCAGTTTTTACACTGAAATGAGATAACTTTTTTCGATGAAGAAAAAAGCAAGTTTTTCTAGTGGTACGAGTGGGATCGTCTACTCCCCATTAGCGTAATTAGGTCCCTGGCTCATGCATCCATGAAAAAGATGTCTCTGAACCCAGTCCAAATGTTCTTAAAATAGTTTTATCCTCGATGTTTGTATTTTTAGCTTCCACAGTGTCTTTGCCTGCATATTCAACGAACCCAGTGGATAAACAACAATGTTCCTGTGAAGCGATATGATTACATTTCTTTCCCAGAAATATTACCAATGGATGAGTTTGTGTACACAAAAAATACTCGTAAAGATGCTGATAATCGCAGTGGATTGTTTGGTGGCAAGGATTCAACACTGGACTTGTTACGGTAAGATTAAGACAATGAATTAAGTCTGCTAATTAGGTAATTCTGATCTAATTGGGAAGAATTATATTCTTTTGACAGAGAAGCGAGACAGATCAAATCAAAGCAGTGATGATGTAGAAGACACAAGGCTGGTAGGTACTGGGTTCAGATCCCATATCATGGAATGGGATTATAAATCCTTGTAACCTAGATCTCAATATGGGGGTGTATAACCACTTACACTGACCAAGTCCACAACTGGTATAACAAAGGTTGTCATATGTGCTATCCTCTTGTAAGATGCATATAAATGATCATTTGCTGCTAAGTTACCACGAATAAATGCTATCCTCTTGTAAGATGCATATAAATGATCATTTGCTGCTAAGTTACCACGAATAAATGTTAATGTGTTTGACCCCCTTCATCCCCTTCTAATCCTAACATAAAACATTGAACAACTGTGGAATGATATTTTACATGAAAAGCAATCTGAACTTTGATTCTGTCTCCCTCCATAACTTGAAACACATTGACATTTATACATGGTCCCTAGTTTAAAAGGAGTAGCTACAGTATGTTGTGTGGCAGCAGCAGTTTTCCACTCTCACAAAAGCATCATTATTTGTCCAAGCTAGCATGCTTGAACCTTAAAACTATGTAAGTAACTTAAAATAACATAGTCACGATATGGTTAATGGTTGATTATTTAAACTTTTTAGTATGCAAAATGGTGTAGGTATACAAATTATTTTATACCTAAAAAGTGTCATTCTATTTTCTTTGTAGGTTTGGAAGCAGCGCCGGAAAAATTGCGTATACATCCGCACCTGTGAACTTGCTGCGTACTCTGAACTACGACACTCACGCCATCAGTGGACTGTCTCTCCGACAAGAGCTCGCCTTCAACCACGGGGATGTCAATCACAATGGACCAGTGATTAAAGCCAGAACAGAGTTCACATACAAACTGGCTTCAGTTATAGCTCACATTGGCGATGAATACTCCGGACATTTTGTGGCTTATCGGCGAACTCCGTCTCTGATAGATGGCAAGTTAGGTGACAAGTGGTTGTATACATCAGACGCCACTGTTAGAAAGGTGTCTAGGGAGGAGGTGCTCAGATCTGAAGCCTATATGCTGTTCTACGAGAGAATTTAGACTGATGGAATAATTGTTTTAGTAGAAGTGAATTTGTTGATTTGTAAAAACATTTGTTATTGCTTGTTTAACAACCAGTGTGTTTATCAATAGCTGATATTTGTATGTTTCAAACCCCGCTTGTTATACTCGCCAACAATGATGTAACGTGATTTTGCGTATGTATAAGCGATAATCTAGCCAGCGAAATGGGCACTGTTTCACCAAAACGTGGCTCAAGTCGCCAAAGTTGTAGCCATAGGGAGATGTGTCGAAGTCGCTGTAGTATTTGGAAGTTAACATTTGATTTTGTGTACCCTCTTACATGTATCTAAATAAATTAAGTCATTGTTGACCACTCGCAATACTTTCATGATGCAATACATAGTAGATTTACAGTAAGTGTATGAACACTGTGTGTGCACTTTGCAATGTTCTATGAGTGATAAATAACTGATTTTAATTTTTGACAAAGAAGTTAATTTGGAAATTGTAACATTAAAACAATTATTTTAAAATGAGTATTATTCTTAGAATTTCTTTTCATAAACGTTTTTAAAAAATTAACTATAGTTGAAAATGCGATCATTGTGTTATATCGTATTAAATTGACATTCATTTCTGAAAATTGCTTTGTGTTAAATGTTAGTGTTGTTAACCGAAATGTAAGTTTTATTAACCAAAACCGTAAACAATGTTAAAATACCATGTGTGTGTGTGTATACATGTACATGTATATACGAGTCGTAGCCATGCATCCTGTAGTGGCATGTATTAGACCAGCATCAAAATAATTGTTATTTATAAAGCGTACATGTGTCATTTATCTATACACGCATTTTGTTCAGTTGCTAATTGTTTATTGTTTTCTTGGAAGACATATAAATTATGTCATTCATTTGTATTCAAATGTGATTTTTTTTTCTGTATATTTGTTAAATAGAACAATTCTTTTTATGTTCTGTTTAAAAATTTTGCCTGTGGCTACTTTGACTTTAAATATATAATAATGCAAAACCATAGAATAGTCAAGTTGACTAACTTGACTTGAAAATGTGTCAGTACCGATTGTTATGTACTTTGTATATATTAAGTATTTGAATATGCTAAATGTATATTAAATTAAGTTATCAATATTTGTTTTCTGTTCTTTCAATGGTTTGCTTTGCCTCACCACACAGTATTATGGTTGTTTTCTTGTCGATACTGGTATTCTCCCAAGACTATGTTATTACATCAACATTTCCTACCAACAACCGTAAACATCTTTTTATTTTTCAAACTTTATAAATTGCGTTATAATTACTATAAATCAAAATTCTTCATGGATTGTCATTGTATTTGGAGGATTTTTAATATTTCCATAATTCATAATGTATTGAAAATTGGAGTAAAATACAAAATTAATAAAAGAACCAAAACAAACATAACATGCTTATAGATTCTGCTAACATATTATATGTAATTACTACAGTGCTAAAATATCGCTAGCCTGCCTAGTTATGCAAACAAATTCAACATTGGGTTATTTCCCTTGGTAGATGTCTGTGATTCTTGTTTTTTGAGGCCCCGTCTCTTTGTATGCCAGGGTTCAAGGTTCACAGGTCTGTCTACACAGATCTAATAAACCACCCAGCCCAGGTGTACTCCAAGTTGATGTAAACACTGGACCATTTGGAGGTAATCTATTTAATACATATCTGACAAAGGTTGGAAAGGGCTATTTTAGCACTGTAAACATGGTAATTGTCATGCTTAGTCTTATTGAAAATTATTCTTGTTACAAGTTTTTTTATTATCGTTTAATACATTGTCAATTTAATATATTATGTAACCTAATTAAACAGTCTGATAACATGATCATAATATTTGAAAATACGAATTACTTCAACAGAGAAAAATAGAAATCGGTTCTTTGTTACAAGTCTAGATTATAATTCTTCCTGAGATTTCACAATTCAAGAAATTTCAATAGTTGGTATATCGGATGGTTTTGAATCGTCAAGAAATGACACCTTTGTAGTGGGTGTATTTTCGTTCCTCACAAACACACCGTTCTGTTCACAGTGAAACTGGATTCCCATGTCCTCGGTATCTCCCACCACAGAATGGTCTCTCTCGTTGTGTTGAAAGTCTGGCACACACAGATGTTCTCCCAAATCACCGTCATGTTGCAGGTCATTGTAGGCTTCTGATGCACTTTCACAAGACATGTCCGATATATTACTCATCGACATGGACACCTTTCTGAGAACAGCCGAGTACATCCCACCGACGTTAAGAGAATGTGTGGCTGGAGAAGGCACTCTAGCATCGTCGGGAGAAACGTGCAGCATTCTACTAAAAATAAATGTGTTGCCAAATTAGTTATAATTATATAGACTGATCAGTCGTGTGACGTTGATATTGGTTATAATTACAAATTGTAACTTCACAATCGTCAACAATCAATGCATCCACTGGCGAAAACTTTCAAAAAGTTCTAATGTAGATATTCCGAGCCTATTTCACGATATGACTCATCATTGACACAGATGATGTCTGATGCAATACCTTAGTTTGACTTGTTTTATGCTTTTTTATCGTTTTAATGAAGACAGCGGACAAACGATATAGCTGTGCTTACGACGGCTGCCACCGATGGAGCAGTACACACTCATCTTTCACGAACACATACCTTGCGTTCAGTAGCGCGAGCGTTCTGCTACAGAGACAAAACGTTTTGACACCGATATTTGCATCTACATTAAATGAATGTGATGTGATAGCACACACTTGGTACCAGTCACATAGTTCCAGAGCGCTCGCGCTATTGCACGTAAGGCTGGTATATGTCAACGTGTTGCTGTTTACATTAAAACAAATTACAACAATTACGTACCGGGGTAATCTAAATTTTGTAAAAAGAATATCACTTGATCGGTTTATCTAGGGATACATTATTGAATGTGGAGTCACTTCCGAAAAGCAAAAAATTAAGGGCTCATACATGTACGTATGGTGGCATAATCTTCATTTTGGGATCGTACATGTACCTTTAATGTATTTTATAAATATGTCAGGCAACTAGTTATACAATATAAAGTAGGTTGTCTATTTGAGCTATTTGACATGGTACAAGGCATATTATGGTGGTTGAATATTCTAAACATTTGCAATAACTTGCCTTAACATTGCCTCGGGTAACTGTTTATCATACCCTGTCTTGCCAACCAGCCAGTATGTTTTGTGAAGTCCTTTACCCTGCCAAACAAAATTTTATTTAAATATAATTATGTAACTTAGGTACAAATTAAAAAAATATATATTTAAGTACAGATAGATGAAACTCATTAAGTTTGTTACACAATTCTATAATTAACTAATGATAAACAATTGGAAATGAGACTGGAATATTAAATGCACTATATTTTGCACGCCATGTTTTTAATCAACAATGTTCGTACAATACAGAAAGAAGAAAAAAAGCCTATCATAAACCTATTCTCACTTTAACACATTTTTTATACATGTAATATATATTATATTGAATAGTAACAGTAGTACAGCATTATGCTGTGTATACCTTGATGGGTATGAATCCTCTTTCCACGGTGATAAATCCCCAGTTCAAAGCCTCCAGAGACTCGTTCATTGGTGTACTCAGGTGGATATGTAGAGCTGCAATAGAAGCACATCTATGTACTGAACGAGTTTAGTAATAAGCAGTGGGTTTCCTTTCGTACTAACAGATACATGTACTTCTGTCCTGGACAGGCAGTGGAGGCAGATGGACCATGTCTTGGACAGACACGCTTGAAACTCAATTGGATATAAGCTTGTATGAGTAAGTTATGACTAACTTATAAACTAACTAACCTTTACTGGTGGATTCCATTCGACTTGCCATATTGACGGTGTCTCCAAACAGACAGTACCGTGGCATGATGCGCCCCACAACACCCGCCGCGCACGACCCTGTGTGCAGGCCTACTCGCAAGTGAAGTTTCTCTTCTGGCAAGTGGCTGATTTTGAAGCGTGTCACTGCGCTGATCAGATCTAGCGCCATGTTAGCAATCTCCCCACTGTGACGTTTGCCATTACGTCGAGGCAGACCACTTGCACACATGTAGGCATCCCCGATAGTTTCAACCTTCAAACAACAAAACCATAATATTTAATTGTATCAAAAATCTTAATAAAAAAATGACCAAAAATTTCGATTAATCTTATTGACATCTAAATATTATGACGACACATTGTAAATATGGTACACATACTTGCAATAAGATTTTTTTCCCCACAGTGCACAGTACTCAGTAATGATTCACGACATTTGCAAATTAATATCAGTGGTGTTTATCAAACTTCATACCTCCATGGTGTGTTTAACCAGTGGTCCAAAATTGGTGTAACAAAGGCCGTGGTTTATTCCATCCGGTTTGTGGAAAATAGCACATAAAAATCCCTTGCTGCTTATCAAATGGGAGTAGTGGATTTCCTTAATTTTAATACTAGCATTACTACCCTGGATTGGCAGTGGAAGTGAATTAGCACAAGCCTTGCGTAATTTTCAAGAGGCTGCGCAGTTCATAGCGTAAAACATGCGGGCAAAGTAGTTGAATCACTAATTTAAATTTTAATTATTGAAATTGACAAAGATTTTAAAGAATTGAAAATGATCAGTATATCAGCATTTTCTGTTTGGAGTTAGAATTATTATAGTATTAATAATGTCTAGAAAACAGTTTGTTGCTGAAGGTAATATGAGCTACAGGAAGTGTTACCTTATACACATCATGTCTCGAAATAATTCCATCAAAAGTCGTATACAAGTCGTTCAACAAGTCTACAACCTGCAAATATAAACTCAACAAATTATTACATACTGTATACATAAAAGTAGGCCCCTAATACTAAGCTGCCATATTTGGAAAACATTTGAGCCAGTTGGATCAAATAAATGTTCGACAAGAATCAAATTTATCAAATTCGACCCATACTAGTATAAACTTGCTGATCTGCCCTCTACTTTATATCACATATTTGTCGGCATGTAGTTTTGAATCTATAGATGCAAAGATCAATGTATTAAACCGATGGTGCATAGTGCACTTTTATTTTGATTGTATTTCTAACGCTGATGGAAAATACAAGTCATGGAAAACGACAAACGACCTGTATTCTGAATTTATTAGTTTGAACGTTTTGTGAAACCAAATTACAATTCATATAACCATTTTGATTCTGTGCTTACATCAAGTGGTTCACTCTTCCCAGCAATAGATGTAAATCCAACAATATCAGAAAAGAAAATTGATACGTCTTCAAAGGTTTCAGGAACCACAGAAAGTCCACTTTTTAGCTGGTTCGCAACCGATCTAGAAAAAGCATTATTATAATAGAAGATTACTTGCAAATTTCGTTTAGACGCCAAGTATGCCTTAGCATGGTGAATACTTGTAATGATTTTGCTACTGTTAAACAGTGTATTATAATTATAACAACAACAACAACAACAACAACATCATCATATTCTTACATAGATAAAATGTTAGTTTGAAGCAGAACGACGTCTTTTGATTCTATAACTGAGTCTTTTTGCTATCACGTGTGAGAAATGATTCACCGAGGAATTCATTATGCTAATTGTTTATTTTTTTGGGAAATGGCACCTATTATTCCTATATTGGACATATTATTTTATACAGAACATATCATCATTTATACAAGCTAATATGGTAATTCATAGAACGTACGGTGGAAGCATCTGATACAAGAGTCTGTCCGTCTTGCGCTTTTCTTGAGCCAACTCATTGGTGCGTTCTGCAACAAGATATTCAAGGTCGTTGCTGTATGCTTCCAGTAGCTGTATCATATTGTCCATGATTGAGGTCTTTCTGTGCATGACAAACAGAACATAACATACAATTTTATAATTCTGGTAATTAGACTTTAGAGGCATACACTGGAGTTTGAAGATGGGCGCCGCTGTAAGCTATTTGTAGCATTCCTTCTTATAATAGAGCATTTTTTAGTCATTAAAATTATAAGTTTAATTTAAGTTTGTTACTTAAAATAGCAATATTATGTATACCCAGTGCGCTTTTAGTAGTTTAGGATGGTCCTTGGACTTTTGTCTATGATAATTTAGTACTAAATAAATTATTTTGGACACAGAGACACATTAAGCTACTATACTGTAACAATAATTATTGGGATAACAATAAACATATAGGATAAACATTATATTGGCATGCTAAGCAATACGATGTAAGTAAATGTTAATATTAATATTAATACGAAATGCTCTATTAGCCAGACACATGTTACAGGTAGCATTAAAATAATGAATACATAGTTCCATTACATCAAAGTCAAATGCAGTTGACCTTTCTTTCAACCAATAAAAACACTATTTTAGCATAATTCTGCCGAACTCTTCCGCCAGATGGCCAGTGCGCAAACAACTTTCGACTGGGTAACTCAGGGTAATGAGTACAGTGTAGCCTACTTCAGTCAGGTAGCATTACAAACATATTTTGATATGCATTAATTGGTTGGCATTAAACTACGAAATAGAATATTAAAGGTAAACTTAAGCTGGTCAATTCTTTCAATGTGGATTTTTTTCCAGATCTCAGTGTATTATGGAAGGTAATATGTAGTAGGCCTAATACTGATAAACATCAACAGAAATGTCAAACGTATTATATTATTACGTTAAATACTTGTTTACAAAACTGGCAGCTGATTAGTTCCAATATTTCTATAGTTAGGCTATTATCTGGAGATGCAGCAGAGAGGAAACGTTTTGCGCCAAAGTGAGTGATCAAGGGTCTTTAAGATATTACTTACTTCCCGCCATTGAGATCTATAACACCTTTCTTTATTTGGTAAAACGTTGGTCTTGATTCTGGGTTCTCCTGCCAACATGTGGTCATGAGACGCATGGATTTGTCCATCACGTCACAGTCGTCAAACACCTTTGGTCTGTAGATAGGGTCTTCCCCGTTTCGCACTCTTGTGATGATCTCTATAATACAAGACAAATTACAAAAGTATATATACAGGATTTAATTATTTCCAAAACAAAATTTAATTATTTCCTTCAAACAAGTCGGGTGTTAAACATTGTAATATTTCTCTATTTTCTCAAATTTATGTATTCATTTATTTTTGTCCAAAAGATATAGGAAATTTGGGCCTTGGCACACACTTTTCTTGACCTGTACTAATTTGGATTAAATACATTAAATGTATTGCAATTACTAGAAAATATTAAAAAAGTTGTATCTGGAGTTATTTGTATGGTTCAGCATTTGTTCCGAAAATGACGGTTCCAACGTGATCTTCTCGATCCTTCTTCCATTGATTTTCTGCACAACATACTCGCATTATATGTGTATTGCGCATAGATGGTTACATATATGTAAGTTTTAACTTTACCTTTGGATGAAACGTTGTTGTAATAATATGCTCCGCATCTGAGCATAATTTCAGACAGAATAATGGCAAAGCTGTAAACATCTCCCTCCTGAGATCCTTTAGGTGGTCGTTTCTCCAGTCTCAACAACTCCGGGGCAGTCCATAACAACTCTGAAGTTTCAGATTTACAGCATTATAGCTTAAAAGCACACTCCCGAGTTTTGCGATGCATGCCACCTACATACTCTTATTCTCTTTACACCGCAATCCAAATACAATCAGATCCATTATCTGCTACCTAGGCAGCGTACTATAGGTAGCGGATCATGGATCAGATGTAAATGGAATAAAAGTCGGTAGGAATCGAGGTCCGACGCAATGTATAACACACTCGGGCCTATATACTTAGGATTCTTAATCCAAAGTAGACTTACATAAATATCGTAGTTTTTATTTGTTCTTACTAACAATAGGACTTGTAGATATTATCTCGTTTCATGCTTTAGGCTATTTGTTTAATTCCGTAAAAGTTCATTCTATTGTTCAATCTATTTTGTTATACATGTATTACCAGATTTTCATTACTACCGGACTTGCGTTCCTTTTACACCACATCCAACCCTAGTAAGTACTTCGCAATTCTTAGTGGGTACACTACTTACCACCGGCCAGTGTCCAACTACTGGATAACACAGGTCGTGGTATGTACTATCCTGTCTGTAAGAAAGTGCATATAAAAGATCCATTGCTACTTATCAAATAAGAGTAATGGGTTACCTCTATCACACTAACTTCTGTCCTCGATAGGATGTTGAGGCAATTGGACGGCAGGCCTATGGCAGACGTGCTTGAACCTCACTTGTATATAAATACGTAAATAAGTTACAACTAACTAACCAGATTAAATGCCCAATGTATTAAACTTTAACATGCTCACTGTTATAGTATTCATGTTCCCTGACTTCAACATCTGGTTCTTGTAGTTGCGATGTCACCGCGCCATAATCTGTAACTTTCAGCACCCATCTGCTGTCGATGACGCAATTGCTGGATTTCAGATTACCATGCGACCGCAAAACACTCTTGTGTATGTACTCCATACCCTAATACAACAAACCTAGTTTTGAGATGTATGAGCATTCTTAAATAGAACATTATCATTTCTAGATTGCGATATTATTGCGACCTCTTTAACCAGTTCTGACCTAAACTATTAAGCATAATGTTAATTAAAAAGTGTAAGTGGTAACAAGACCTGTCTTTGCGATATGACTTTTTATATACTTTATGGCCTTTTTATTGTATGCCGATTTTGAATAACGCCATGTCATTGTGGCTGAGAAGTTGCTTCATCAGTGTTATAACATTCGTGGACTGGTGAAGACTTTCAAAAAGTGTTTTGGTTAACAATCTGAGCCTATTTCATGACACAATAGTTAAAGATGTGTTTTAATAGAAGATCTGGTTGACCGAGCGGGTTAATATTATGGCCTTTGACAATCAATGACCATGCGAATCAGCGTAGTAGGTTCGAATGGCAACTGTATACACTTGATATTAGTTAGTACTATCTTTCATTTTTCAGTAGAAAATCTTTCGAAAACTGTGTGTCGTTCAATATACATAGTGTGCATTGCGCCGAGAACGCATTGAGCTAGGTTAATTATGTTTTTGTTCAGATTTGCATGTATACCTTTGACAGATCTATAGCAAATGATATTTTAAACATCCAGTCAATGTTTATATCGTCGTTTTCTAAGACATCCTGAAAAATAATAAACACATACTAGTATATGATGTAAATGCGAGGATAATACGATTATATTAATAAATATAAGTATGTGCTTTGATGAATATATCACTGTTTTGGCTTTAATTCGCGAGTACATGCCATCTCGACTTTGTCACAATATCTTTTTAAGTCTGCTTTGTTCTGAGATACGAATTTGGCTATATCTATGTTTTATCGTTTAGATTTCACGCAACTGCAGGGATATCAATACTACAATGTAAAACTTGTGATTAATTAAGAGAAAATTGTTTCTGGTTTATATAACGTACACACTGTTTAAATGACAGCGTTTTAGACACGTATTATTTAATACAAAACCATATTGTGTATGTGTTACGTTCCTGATGTCATAGACTATGTTAATTAGTTATATGTTAATTAGTGGAAGCAACACAAGGCCAGACCTGCAGACTGCCTTTACTGCAGTACTTGAAGAGCATATACGTGTTGCTAGGCGACATGCTGCAACCGATGAACTGGTTCAGATTGTCGTGTTGGAACTCTTTCAGCTGAAAGTAAAATAATTATACATTTTAATCACACTTTTGTATAATATTATAATAGATATTTGTGCTTCCAAATATCATATATAACATGTTATAGTAAATGTGATTAATCATAAAAGTGAAACCCGTTCTGCATTAAAATATCGGCTGTACTGTTATAGTGGAACATGATTTGGAGGCCGGGCATGCTATATGTAATTCGACATCATATTAATACTGCATCATGTTTTGTTTACCTGAGCTCATTGGAGGAAATCAGCTGTTTTATAATGCTAATGACCAAAATGACATAATGTCTATTGGTATTGAATCATCAAAATTATCTTGCAAAATAAACAAAAGGTACGGTATGTATCACAGTAAGAAGTTTGGAAACCTGCGACAACTTATAGTAAGCTACACGTTATATAACTACTACTGAAGAAAGGCTCAGTTTACATGCACAGAGGTTAGGTCAGTTTAACTTCAAAATACCGCTAGGGCTCAATACTTTTTGTATTTGCATATAATGGCAGATACGTTTTACTGCACTTAGCTTTCTATTAAAAAAAGAAGCCTTACATACCACTGTTAAGTCAGCTACTATTTCCGGTGTGAGCTTGATAGATCGGTGTTGCATAGTCTTCACTGCCACCACAGAACCCTGCATAGAGAGATACAAACGTTATACGTTAATATACTAATACATGTACAGTATATATAATTATATGCTTTCTATTTGTATTCGTCAAAGGTATAGCCACTCGAAAGGTGAAGAGAATTTAAAGGCACAGTGCACAGTTTTACTACGAGTGCACAGTTTTACTAAGAATGCAACCATGAAAACCTTGGCCAGTGTGTATCTTTCATACTATTATTTTAACAAAATTAGTGATCTTCAAACTTGCTGTAATACATCGTTGAATGTCGATGTGTAGTGTACGAAACGTCAAGGTGAACTACTTTTCACTAGCGCACTTAGCATTAAATGAAAAAAGCACCCTGTGTGTATATTCTCACCCTATAATTTCCTATTGGAGCAAACAGCATATTTCTATCCAAACTTGTATTTGAACCAAAACCAAGAGTACCTCGAGTTTCCTGAAAGCGAAATGTAGAAGTGTTAATACTAATATATTACATTTATAATAAAAGCAAATAACTAGTTTCCTGTATATTGCCATGTGTGTACACGATTTCGGGACAATGTGGAGAGGATGTCTAACCTACGAATTAATCCGTTTAGATAGTATCCCGTTCCAACCTGTTCTCGGTGTAATGTGATGTCCCATCATTCTGTGAAGAAACCTTGCTAATGGTAGCCTACCGGTATGTGGTAGTGGTTAATTCATTCCCTATTCTAAAACTCCTTTCAATTTGATCATAGATCTAACTGTAATGGTACCTTTGATTTTTAGATGTTAAATTGCAATGCCCCATACAATAATCATGAGTGTAGACAAAAGTTCATATCAACATTTAAATCACCTAAAACACGTTAGATATACATGTACATGTATTGGTAGTATCAAATATTTTAGTTTTAATTTTAAAAGGCTCCATTACCAGGAAATATGTCCCAATATCATTATGTGCGCACATTCAGTGCAATCCGTCTTACGAACGTTTTAACATGTTTTAACATGGTTGCCATGTTATTACCACGTATATTCAAACAACAAACATTACATTGCTTGCATGTCGAATTCTTTCCAATTGCACTGCGACTAGCAGTAAGTTAAAAGAAACAGCACAGCACAGCACAGCATAGCATAGCGTTTATACCATTCGAATGAGTTTCTTCCTGGGGTGTACGGGACGTAGTGGTAGATTGGCGGCATAGCTGACACGTGACTGACGTATTTTCACCTCACTGTTGTCCAATAGCCACATCCGACTCGTCTTCTTCAAGCGCAACTTTCTAATTGTATAGAATTAACATTAACACTTACTTACGTCTTATTGTTTATATGACTGGTTTAACTAATTCCGTGGTGTGTAACCTGTTCACTGCCTATGTTTCTGGGGACAATAAATAATTTTTTTTTTTTTAAATAAAAATAAAATAAAAAAATGGTGTGTGCTATCCTGTCTATGGGAAGACCCCTTGCTGTCATTCGTGAAATAGTAGTTAGAAATATGCAGTTGTTTGAGAGTTGTCCTCTGGTGTATATGCAGATGTACACTGTGTTTTGAAATATTGTGGTGCTGGTACAAGACATCCGAAAAATCAAGTTTTCTACATTTCTTCTATTATGTGTAGCTATGCCTTTTCAGTAACATTAATGAATGATATAACTGGCTGGCAATATAGATTTTGCAATAAAATATAATATGCTTTTTGGGGTCACCAAATACAATATTACCCGCTTGTTTAAGCATTAGTGTATACAAGACTAAGTTAAACTGTAAAATATTACAAGTGTTTATCATCACTGACCTGTAGAAAAGCACGAAACCGACAACCATACTGATACACAGAAAGAAGGAAACCGTTACGCCAGCAATCACTGCCGAGTTATCTAAAACAAACAGTGAAGTATTATGGTTAAATTGTTGTTTATCGACACCCCAGCCAGAAAAAAAAGACATCGGCTATTGTTATAATAGAATGTGGTCCGCACTTAAAGGGACATAACAGTTCCGAGTTTCAAGACGACTGCTACATAACTTACGCATCTAATGCTATTTGTAACATAGTTCTAGCTAATACAGCATTTTTATTTTTACTTTTGTTTTTGTTGCTTACAATATCAATATGTATATACCCACTGCGTTTGGACATTTTCCTACAATAATCTATTTTAGACAAAAGGATACAGTAAGCTACTATAACAGTTTGGATGTCCAGAAACACATAGGATATACACATATTGA
>JAULBR010138296.1:0-12599 GCA_032355825.1 Melanodrymia aurantiaca
AACTTGTCTCATACAGTTATTCCGGTCTGGGTGATGAATTGGGCAGTTGTTTGTAGGTCCTCCCTGGATCCCCAGAGTAGCTTTATTCAATTTTTGGGAGGTGTGGGGGTGCCCATCCATACTAGCAATCATTATTGAATGGGGTAGGCATAAATGAGAAAGTAGTACTGTATTTGGTATTATTGAGGTCATCTTTTTACCATAGGGGATGTAGCGCACCACAAGAGCATCTGCCTGTGGCTTGATGGGTTGAAGGCTCAATCCTCCTCGTGGTACCCCTTGGGTTATTTACTATTCCAACTAGTGATCCACAACTGGTCGACCAAAGGCTGTGGTGTGTGCTATTCTATCAGTGAGAAAGTTCAGATAAAAAACCCCTGCTGTTATTCAGTGTTACATGTAGATCAACATAAAATTAGTTTTAAATGTTTCGGAATAAAATGTTTAGTAGTAAGGAAATGATGGAATAAACAATAATTGCAATGTTATTATTTTGGTGTAACAATAATATTCTTCACATTAACAACTTGAAAACTAATGAATTATGTTCTTGTTATTTAATATTTTAAATGTTAGCTTATTTGTCTTCATGTATAAAGTAAGTTCTTTTGTCTGTGTGTGTGTCATTTCAGTTACTATGGATACCATTTCATGTATTAATTAATTCAATTGAGTGGAAGTAATTAATAAATCTCTTTGTATGTGTCCAATGTGATGCTGTTTGCATGCCATTCTTTATATCATGTGTTGTGTGACATCGCCTTTTCCTGTAGCTCCCGTACCAACACTGCCTGTCAGGTTCATCAAGTTTTCAACTACCTCGTCAAATCCTTGAAGTTGGGGTGGTCCCTCTAGGCCCCGGATACCACCTCCCAACGTTCCTTCAGCAATGCGTTTTTGCCTCAGCTCCTTACAAATGAGGCAGAACGTTTTTAATGTCACTTAACATGCTCCGACAAAAACATAAGCACAGTCCTGATTAGCAAACTGGGACGGAGGAGTCGGACGTTGACAATTTATCATGGCGTGTTTGATGAGGCACACACTGAAGCTGCGGGTTTTTAGTGGCGGGTTATTGGTCCATACCTGGTGTAAACACGTCAGCTCAATTGTCATTCAGCTCTTAATGCAAACCATTCAACGGTTTACGTCTGAGCAAGGAGAGTTAGTTATTTTCACATAACCCACACAGGAATACCGTCCTGCCTACCCATGTGTGGTATACAACAATGACATAAAAACGTCAACCCTTTTTTCACCGAGCTCATTCGGTTGTTGTCTGGTGTGTATGGTGGTAATAACTAGTTTACATCGAGTCGCGCCGGTTTCGTGATTTGAGAAAGAGAAAGAGTTAATTCGCGTACAAGAGGCAGTGAGAAATTTTACTGCCGGCTGTTTGATACAGGTGACGTGTTTGAAGTACAATATAAACTGTGATGTGCGGAGCCTCTGTTTGAGATACGTTGTATTCGTGTCACAGTCAAGTGTGGATCGCATTGCGGACCCAAGCAATAACTGTGCAGTGAAACGTGCAATGCAAGTTCACTCACGAATGTAATTTGAAAGAGAATAATCTCTTTTTCTAAAATTGGCAAAAATTGACTGTTTTCCTTTTTGTCCATTCCATCGGAGAAAGAGAAAATTCAATACTTCGTTCTGTGGGCGGATTTTGTTGAAATCACTGCTCTGTATTACTGTATACTCGTGAGATGTAGATTTGTGTCCTATAATTCTATCTTCTAGCCACTAATGCATTTCATATTTCTTGGTTGAGGTAGAATTAGATACTCCAAGGCAGTGAAGTAGGGGTGTCGTAGGGGTCAAGCCACCCGTTCCCACCACCACCCTCCACCCAACCATTTTTCAGACGTTTTTACCAAAATCTGGGAGTTTTCTACGATATGTACAATGTTTTTTCATTCGTGGGTACCTCCACTGTAGGTACTGTGACCCCTGATACTATATATATATACCACTTATATAACTGATCAAGTTATACAAATGTTGTGATATTTCTCAATGAGAAAATATGATAAATATTTATTCCGCTACATGTATGTTTGCCCTCCGGGGTAATAAATAGTGATATGCTAATGTACATTAGTGAGTTGTAAATACTAGTCCACATTTCATGACACTTATAATTACCAGGTACATCTGATGCCTTTTATCATTTCTATTTAGTTCAATCAATATTTTTATCAAACATTCATGTTTTAGCCAGTTTGTGTAAAAAATTTTAGCCCTTTTTTTTTCTTTTTTTTTTCTTCCTGTTTGAGCATTCTCCTTAGCCAGGTTATATGTTTTGTGTCTTTTTAGCCAGTTTATGTGTTCTTCTCAGCCAGTTTGTGGGATTAATTATCTATGTATCCTGATAACTGGCTACCAGGACAAATTACAGTTTTAAAACCTGATTCTAACTTTCTTTCCGACCAGTCGCTGTTGTGTAGTGATTAAACTACTGAGCTCAAGACGGGTAGGTACTTGGTTCAAATCCCACTGGAGGCGATGGGATGTTTAATCACCGTACCGGCTCAAATCCTAGTGAGTGGCTGGTATTAAAAAAGCTGTGGTATGTACTGTCCTGTCTTACGGTGTGCATATCAAAGATCCCTTGCTGTTTTCTACTAACACTAACTTCTGTCCTGGGCAGGTATACGAGGAAGCTGAACTGTTGTGTCTGGGACAGATGTGCTTTAACCTTAATTGGATATACATGTATGCATGTAAATAAGTTATAGCTAACTATCTTTCCAAAATGAGTTAATTTTACATGCCCTGCCATCATCTCTACTATATTAAATGTATTATATCGCCTCAACACAGTATTTGTCTGAAGTAAAAAATCTGGCTTCTTTATACCTTTCTAGAGCCTTTTACAGACAATGTTCAATTCTGAAAGCTGTGCAGATGTGACATGATGCAGAATGAAGCATGTCTCTGTTTCACCACAGATGCAGGACCATAAAACCATCTATCTTTTCATGGCAGCTTAATTGTTCTGGACATAACATTCTCTCACTAGAATATTTTAACTCTTTCTTTACAGAAGTGCTTCAACTTTCACTTTGACTAGCAACCCTTCACATTCTTCGGTCTCAATTGTTATTGCCATTTCCGCCATAACCGATATTGATGTTATTAATAACTTTATCAATAACCGGCAATTTAATTATGCACATACAATAATGCATAAATTTAGGTTCCATTTCTTCCTTGACGAGCAATTATTTACCCATAAAGAGGTTGCCTTCAGGCCAATAGAAAGTTGCTCTGTGGCTGGAGTAGACCTTGTGATAGGGCCACATCAACGGGCGTTATAAATCTACCACAACAAAAACTGTTTGGTCAGATCTCAAGAAGACACATAGCTCAAGGAATTGTGAATTGGTTGATTGAAGCCTTTGAGTTTAGCAGCGTCTGATTCGGTCCATCCTTTCTTTTCCTGTTGCTTTGTTCCAGAACTTTGCCTTGTTGTGACACTGTGTCTCTTGTAAATGTGCCTCGCTTTGCCTTTTACTAAACATCACCTATTAGAGAAATGCTAATCTCTCAAGTTTTTTTTTTGGGCCTTTTTCAGGCTATTAGCATTCTGGATTATTGTGAAAGGACCATATGTCCATGTTAAAGATCCTGAACACTGACCCCTATTGTTGGTTAATGGCCCCATAATAGTGGACGCTGGCCCTTTGTTGTGCACAGACTGGCCCCTCATTTGTCAAATGTCACTTTCAATAAGTGAGAATTTCCTTCATCTCTTTGAAAGTTGCATGCCTTGGTGCTGCTGTCTGTAGCATCCCAGCTCAAATTATTGTCAAAGTGATATTTAAAATCACCTTCCAAAATGGCTGATACGCCAGCGCTATGTAAAAAGAATGAAAAGAGACCGGGTCCAAAAAGTGTGTGAACAAAAATGTTCTGTGAATGGTTTGACATGTGGAAGGAAGACTCAAGAGTAATTATATCATCATAGTATAATGTCCACGTCAATGTTAAGTTATTGTGTCATTAATGATTAAAGTGTAGGTTCAGTAAAATATCAAATGGTTAGAAATATTTTTTTAAATAAGAGGTTTAAATGGCTCTATGTTAATTATACATGTACAAGTGTAGGTCCAGTAAAATTGCAAATGGTTGAAAATACAAAGTGTTTAATTGGCTCCGTTTTTACTGTTTAATCGCTTTCTGTTCAATATCATCACTGCATTCTACATTTTTTTCAATGATTTAGAAATAAAATTATATTTATAATTAAAATTATTAATGTCTAATTTCAAAGTTTTGACAACCAAAATATTCTTGTTCTTGTAATGACTTGCCATGTAATGATAATAGATATGAATTAATGTTATCTAAATTTCTAACTGCATGATCTAAATGTATTAAGTTTAATGTAGATTTTGTCAAGTAATTTAGAATGGTTACAGTTTTCTCTCTCAAAGGTGCTGCCCTTCAGAGCATGCATCCAATAAAAACCAGTCGGCCATCATCTGAATGGTGTTCCTTAACAGTCCAGGTCAAAACTCATTGATGATTTGCCATAAACTGTGACTTTACTGTGACTTCATTCACTGATACCTGCCATAAACTGTCACCGCTACTCCTTGTTTATTCACTAGGAAACGTGTGCCAAGTTCTGTTCCAAGTGTGTGCATATTCTGGCTATAATCAGACCCAAACCACTTTCCACTTTGCCGAAATGCCTGCTTCGCATTTGTCTATTCTTGATGTATTCTTAATAACCAAAAAAGTGGATCGCATTCAGGATGGGAATTGCCAACTTCTCCAGCCAATCTGTACTGAACTCTGACCTCTTGCACACCCAGCATACTCAAGTGCTGGTCATGAAATCTTCCATCTCCTGCCCATGGGGATGATAAAACAGCTGGGATTACATCATGACCATCTAGTCCAAGTGGCTGACATTTCCATGTGTTTTCCTCCATGGATTTTTATATCTCTCCTCACTAGCTCTATCACTTCTGGTGATAACTGCAGGGTTAACATCTTCTACACCATCTAGCCCCTTGTATTTGACATTTATTAGTCACTTTCCTCCTACAAACTGGCATGCTTTTTTTCTCAAATTTTTTCAGACTTCCCGTCTGCTAAATGGCTATTAAAAAGTTCTTTCTTTTTTTAGTTAAGATTCTTGTTAATGTCTGCCATGCTCTTTTTTAATCTATAGCGCTATCTTGGCTGTTTAACTGGTCATGGTAATGTGAACTAAGTAGTCAACGTGTGCACTACTTCAGCTTCATGGGAAACCCCAACCCACCCAATTTTCTTTTCACATGGTGATTGATCACTTGTTGGCAGCCTGGTGTTTGTTTTAAGCTTGAGGTAAAATTATAAATCAGTATATCACAATTGTTTAGACAAACCAAAATATTTTGAATGTTATTGCTGTTAAAAAATTCCTTTTTTAATTTATTGTTAAAGCGTAGTCTTAATTTGTAACTTCTACGATGAATCTCCGTTATGTAATTTCTTATCCTATGTGATACTCTTCAGTTGGTTTTCCAAATACTTTGGTATGTTCTGATCTACCTGATGTCCCTTATGGGTTGAAAAATTGATCCTCCTCACTGGACCTGTTGGGTTATTTTCCATTCCAACCAGTGAGCCATGGTGTGTCACGCTATCCTGTATCATACATATCGTATCCTGTATCATACATATCTGTATGTTTTTGCATGTACATGATGTGTCATATATTAACCATATGTAGCACACCTATTAGTCGCTGATAAAACAAAGTGCTGGGCTATCATTAAACAAACAGTTTGCCCAGCACTGGTCGCCTTGACCTGTATGAGATACATTTACTACACATACAGCACCTAATAGCTGATGGTTCATCACTGCTGGGCTGTCATTAATCATTTGTTCATTTCATTTCCACTTAACACTGTTAAAGACAGACAGTTTACCACTAACTCCACTACGTTAATAATCAAACAGTTCACATGATTGGTCCTATAATTATGCTACATTGGTGATATCTGTACATGAATTATATATAATATATGTACATACATACATACATGCATACATTCATACATACAACTAAAGGCTGTGGCATGTGCTAACCTGTCTGTGGAAAAGTGCACATAAAAAACCCATTGCTACTAATCCTATGTGGCTGCATCAGGTTTCTTCATGTGTGGATTAAACATTTATTCATCAATGTGCTCCAGTGGTGTTATGAAACAAACAAACTTTATCTTTGTTTTAATAAATATTATACTACATACATACATGCAGTAGTAGTAGTATAAATCAGTTATTTCTTTAAAGGTGTTAGCCACATTTGTCACACATTTAAAACTGATCAATCAGGTAGTGTCAGCTGATTACCAAGGTAACAACAGCTTGATAAGCAGTTGATTATGGAAGTGAAAGTACATGTCCACAGATGGATAATAAAGAGATAGAGGGTCTGCCATTGATTATAGTCTTCTAGGGTTAGGTAATTCACTCCTTCTTATCACCCCCAGTCTCCGGTTACATTTTAATGTTGTTTTCAAGCCCTTATCACAATTTTAATTTGTGTTTCCATGGTAACTGAATGAAAGGAAGCTGCACAGAACATAATTTATGAGCATTGAGCAAGAGCCTTAATGATCGTCCCTTCCTGCTTTTGTCAGTTTTTGGTGAATTTAATTTGAAGTGGATATTTTGCACACAGATGACAGGAACTAAGTATGTGTGGAAGAATATAAATACTTTTAGTACTGTGCACATGATTCATGTGTGGTAGATGATAATTTAACATTGATGAGGTGTATTTGTACTTCACAAATTATGATGTGGCAGATATGGGTTCAAGGATATAATTATGTCCTTCAGCTTAAGCAAATAGTAACAACTTTCAATATCTTTTAATATATAATCTGTGTGTTTTGTGAAACGAAGTGTAAATAGATGACAATTATCTTTGGGTTATAGTTTATACCGTCCATGGACTGGTTGAAATGATATGATGCACAAAATGGCTGTGGAGCAGGATATGCTCACCTTTCATGAACACATAGTAGCATAACTGATTTGGCTGTGATTTGTGAGTACATGCCATGTCATAATGTCCCTTTGACTGTACCTTGAGCAGATACACATGGCCATGTCTATGTTTTGTCGCTTACTTTTGATGGGATGCATTTATGATTGTACTAAAAAACACTTTATGATATTGGTTCAAGAATATGTGTCATTAAGTTTCCATAATAAAAGAGAAAAAATTTTCAATATGTTCTAATTAGAATATATTTAATGTATGTCTGTTGCTAAACATGTACTTATTATATACAATATGATGCCCACAGTGTTATGCCATTGTGTATAACACAAATACCATTCCTGTATAAATTGACTTGCATATCGCACAGTCTGGTTATATTAAAACTACACAATCATGATTAGATAGAAATCATATATAACATTTAAAAGACTACTAAAAAATTTATGTTTATTTCACATGTGTACAATTGTGTTTGTGCCCACAAATATATCTGAATGTGTAACATGAATAGTCTTTCACGGCAATGTCAATGTTTGTGTATAGATGAACTTATTCTTTAGAAAACACATCAATAAATATAATTTGATTAATCTTTGTATTTCTTTAATTAAAAAACCGTCTGTCAGTAGAAATCAACTGTATGAATAATTGGACCCATAGCTTAATAAGGTGTGTAAGAATTTGGTGCGGGAAATTTGTCCCCCCTTTTTTTTTAGCTGTGTGAAATTAATAAATAAAAAATAAATAGGGTATTAAAATTTGACAGCTCAAGATGAGAAAGTTAATTTTAAAATTTGTCATTATTGGACTGGCAGTTTACTGAGAGGACAGAGGCTGTCGATCCAATAGCAGGAAGACTAAGCTCGAGATTGTCTTTAATGTGGCCTCCTTCTTGACACATGATTGCAGCTGATGAGGGGCAGGCCCATCCATCACCGCCAAAAGTGTCATATCACTGGTGCAGCACTCGCCAAATCTCAGAGGGGACTCCTGCCTAACACAGAAGGCCTCATTTATTTCTTAGTTAATTTCTTTCTTATCATTAGCAAGCAAGCACATCTTCCCAACCCAGCCGGACATACTCTGGCCATTGTAATTAGAGGCGACAGAAGAAGAACAACAAAATTCATTATAAATATCTCTCAATGCGACACATTGCGCTCCTCAATATATATTTTAAGTGCTGAAAATATCATTCCTGGCAAGGCGACATTAATGTTTTAGAGCTGATGTCATTTGCAAAGGTTGAGCAGGAACTTCCCCATCACAATGATCATCAGCATCAGTGTGAGGTTGATGTTTTTTTATCAAATGTTGTTTATTACCCAGCCTTCACACAGTGAGTTGAGGTAATGCATTCTTTAGGTCGTCTGGGGGGTTTTCACATACAAAAAAATGTTTACAAATTTTTAAAAAAACTTTTTAATAAAAAATATTTAACATTATTTATATTTTATGGGTCCTAAAGTGATCCTACCCCAGCCATGCACCCCTCAGCCTTCTGTCCCCTCCACCTTCTATCCCACCCAGTTCAAAATGTCTGACAGTCACTCTTAAGTTTCAAAACCTTTGGTGAAATATTAACATGACAATTAAACAAACCAATCTCACAAGTTAATGTTTTAAATCTATGACCTGGGCTATAATTTATTTATATACAGAAGGTCAAATATAAATCTCCCTTTGTGGTTTGACATGACAAAAGTATTGTATTTTCCTGTAATGAGTTTTTAACGAGTTTCTTAATTTTTGTTATCTTTAATCACTTGATAAGTCTACAGTGACTCACCGAGCACCAGTGTTAGGTTATTTTGTTAGAAATATTATGAGTGAAGTATGCAATGAACCACGTATAACAATAAACATTCACCAGCTACAATGAATTCTGTGTAAACCAGAGCCTGTTGAAATCAGTTACATTACAGTCACAAACTGCTTAATTACATTTAAAAAAAACCTGTCTACACTGGAAAACGAACACAAAGTTTTTGGTTGCACCAGGATGTGGTCCAGATTGTCCACCATATTAGTTTTACCAGCCAGCTGTGTCCGATATCTTCACCTTGACAATAATCTCTGCTAGTATTAATAGACAAACACACTACACATGCAGATAATGAGTTGGCATTGCTCAGTGTCGATTCTCACGTTTGTTTTTGTTTGTTTTCGTTTCATTGCCACATCAACACATCGATAAATTTATGTGGGTGACTATTAGGTCATTTTAATTGCTGCGACAGTATTTAATATTTGTCTTGTTAGTATTTTGTCACTATCCAGCTCTATATAGACATGGTATGTTTTTTTCTTCCTATTTTGTCACTATCCAGCTCTATATAGACATGGTATGTTTTTTTCTTCCTATTTTGTTTACGTACTAATCTTTATTGGGTACCCTGCAACATATAAATCTATATTTCTATAAAAACAGATTTTTTATTTAAAACTGGTTCCCACGAAACCATATTATTTTTCAACTTAATTCACTTTCCCGATTGCTGTGACAGTTGACATATTTATATAAGAAATTATCTGCACCAATTTTATGAGTTGAAAGCAGAAACAGAATACCCAACAGCAAGACCGAGTATTACATTTTGTTGAAAACTTGAGCTTTTATTGGCTTCTAAATTGACACTTGAGGTTACTTGTTGACGGAGGCCCATTTACAATTCTGCTTATTAAACATTTAGGAGAGACACATTTTGATGGGTGCGTTTTCAGCAAGTCTTAAAACTTTTACAGAACACATTAAAAGAGTGTTAAGAAAACAAGAAGCTTTGTTATATGCCATTCTGGCAGGTACGTTTGGCGGGTTGCAGACATTAAAACTGCACTTTTCCACAGGCCATGTCTTCACTGCAGTTATAACAGTTTATGGTATTTTTTAAATTGCATGTGAAATATTTCTATCTGTTCTAGTTCTACGCTGGCTGCTGGCAGACATCGAAATGTTTGAAAAAAAAATCTTCTTTTAGATTTGTCTCACCCAAGTAGAAAAAGTCTAATAAGACTGAGTTGCAAGAATGTTGTTTTTTCAATCCTTTGAAAATTTGTGATACAATACTAAAAGAACACTGATTGTTGGTTCTTAGTGAATATAAAGCAATTTCTGGTCATTTATATGTAATGGGTAATAATTGTAAGTTAATAATGTCAGCATTTTGAGATGGTCTCACAGAGTCCATGGGCTGCAGCTTAGCAAATTTGGTTGAAATTTTTAAATGCTTTGATGATAGAGCAATTCAACAAAACCAATAAAAATAGTGTGCTAGGTACCAAACATTTAACAATGTTGATATTAGCTTCGATGTCACTCATGAGTACCACTACCTGGTTAAAACTACTCACGGTCAGCACTAATTCAGTGCACCAACAGTATTTTACGAAACAAGATTATACTTGAACGCAAATAACAGAAATACCTTAAAATTGGAAACATCATTCATACTGAGTCTTGGGGCATCAGCATTATGTACTGGCACTAAGATTGGGTGATTATGTTCATTAATTATGATTTAGTTGGCGTAACCCATATAATGCTGGTTAGACTAGTTCCATTGCACCTGGCTGGCATGCTGTAACTGCCATGTTTTATGAATTATCTGCATTTAATCACCCAGTAAATTACAAAGCTTAACCAGCTTTTCTGCAAAATATATTAAACAATAATTTTGGCATGCATATAAAGAGGTTAATGCAGTAAGAATGAAGCTGGGTTTTTTACACTTCTGTGTTGTGTGTGGTTCACAAACGTAGTGTCTGATTTGGACTCTGGGTGTGGTAACACTGGGCGTTTGTCATCCATTAGAGGCTTTGCAGAAGGTATCGCTGGCATTGTAAATTGTGTGGTAAATTGTGAGATATCACTTCTTACATCGCCTAAGAAAACTGACAGTTCTAAACATGATGTCATAACGTCGCAACTGCTATGACGTCATGTCTTCCAGCCAATCATAACAAGTGTTGCATTTTCTGTTAATAATTATCGCTATTAGAGAGAATGTTAATGAATGATACCAGTAGTTACAGACATTCCGAAGAGGCAGGTGGTATCGAAAAACCCAGTGCTCCAAGTTCTTTTGCTTTGAATCGGCTTGACTAATAGTAATAGCACATTTGGAATCAATTCTTCAAAGATAATTGAACACAAATAGATACAATAATTTTTGTAACATTTGCTGTTACTTAATTTGCTAATTAGACTTTTTCTCAAAAAAATTTGGGGGTGCTTATGGGAACTTGGTGCTTATTATGTCGAATATGTTATTGTGATTTGCGATAGTTCAATCATATTATGGTTGATAATAGATGTATGTGGATCAACATTCAAAATCAATGTGCATTATTTGATTCGTCATGAAGTGAGATGCTATAAATGAATGTATTCTAACTCGGCTTTCTGGAAATATCCAACGAACTCGGTCTTGTACAGAAATACAGTTTTGAAATGTGATAATGGTTTTGTTAACTAAATCATCATCAGCGTCTATTCATACAACCACCATTTGACCAGTTTATAATTGTCCGTGATGTGTGATGACTACAGCTCTGTGTAATTGTTGCCACCCAGTGCTCCCCACCCAGAGTGAGAGTGAGAGGAGAATGCGTTGTGTGCCAGTGCTAACGCGAGGCGACAGGCCAGTGAAGCGAGGGAGGATGTGGTGCACTGGCAATGAGCTATATGACCAGCAGATATGGAATAGCCGGTCCAGTCAGAGAGTGATTTCTCTGTGATTGATAACAATCCGATAATGTATTTCACATCCACGGAACTAAAAATAGCAACTTGGTGTTTACAGAGTTCACACACATTCTCAGTCAGTCAGTGGCAACAATATTCAGTTGAATGTATCAAAATATTGCAATTTGTTAGGGATTGGAATTTTTCATCTTAGAGTCAAAGTTTATTTAATTTTTTGTTTCAATAATTAATGGGGATTAGTACAAGTATTGTAAAATTTGAAATACTAGACAGAGTTTGTTATGTGGAACTCAATAAGGAATCATGAATAAATGTCAATGTGTTTCAAAATCGGTACAAAATTAGGACTCTGTTTGACACCCTCGCTCTCCATCTGATCCTAACATAAAACATTGATCAACTGTGCAATATGTTTTTACATGAAATACAAACCAAACTTTGATTTCACCCCACCACCCTCTTCCAAACATTGTGTAGAATATTAAACCCATTGACATTTATACATGGTCCCTAATCTCAAATATCCACAATATCTTAAGGTATAGTTATATTTGTGAATAAACGGTCCATCATTCATCAGAGACATTGATGATTATCTCAAACCTACAATACTCTCCAACATAATTATAGTTTTCATCTTAGAGATAATGAGGTTTGATTATGTTTTTAAAAAATACAAAAAATCTTGGAATTTTTTGTTCTACTTCAGGAAATATAGATTTATAACCTCTCATAAATTACTGCAAATGTGTTGCCTGGTCCATTCACCATACAACACACTTTTTTCAGTTTTCTACAGCTTTTAACACTTTGAACGGAAAATTAGTTTCTCCACTGTTTATACTTTGTACACACGTTAATATACTCTGCTGC
>JAULBR010138297.1:8071-18098 GCA_032355825.1 Melanodrymia aurantiaca
ATTGTTTTTGCGATAGAAATAGGATGTAATTACATAGCATGTCTAGCTGACATTTCATTTAATAAGACAGTCTCATGAGAAACAGATGCACATTCCAATTGTATCCACACACCAAGACCAACCCGTTAGCTCGAGACCAACCTGTTAGCTCGATCATCTATTTAGCTCTGGATAATGACCTACAACCTTGCTAAATTCGACACGAACTGGACCCGTTTTGTATGGAATTATGAAGACAACTCAGTTAGTAAACTTACTTGACCGAATTATGTCTTTGTTTCTATGTCGATTGTATTAAGAAGCTGGTGCGCCAAACTGTATTATTAATATTTGCGCCGTTTCAGTTATATTTACATGCGGACACATCTAATAATGCAATCGCATGTCTAATCAATGGAAAGTAATCAGAGAAGTAACGTGATAGAAGAAACACGAGTTGCCACTGATTGTTGCCTGTGAACTCCTTAAGAACGTAATTATTTTCAGACAGACAACACAAGATATACAACGTGTTTGAACAATACATTAGTACTATTCAAATAGCATGTAGATGTTGTCGAATTGAATGACCATCTCAGGAATGGCTTCATCCACGATTGTTACAAGATTATCCTTAATTATGCTGTACGTTGGAAGCGTTCCACCGGTGGATCAATGGCTGACACGGGAAATAATCCAACGGGTCTCCTGAGGAGGATTGATCCTTTGACCAGCTCTACCGCTGAGCTACGCACCGCTCCTTATGAACAGTTGTATAACAAGAGTAAAGTTGTTAATTAATCCGCATTATCAGCATTTCGAAAAGACGGTACTGGCCTGACTATCAATATTTCACTGTCTTCTAAGATATCCCTAAAATATGGTTTGTGGAAATAGAATAGGCACATAATTATATTAGTTAAACATTTTATTGCATTTAGCGAATAATAACATTGTGTTTCGTGTTATTATTATCTATGTTATAATACTTCAACTATTAGGACCATAAATTAATAGGTAATTTTATTTTATTTTTTGTTAAAAAAATCCCAAATCCCCTCTTCCACCCCCACCCCCACCAAAAGAAAGGAAAAATGGCTATATCTACACTTGGTCACCGAGGAAACTCACTGCCACATATGTTACTTTTCTTCGAAAAACAGCAAGGGATGTTTTATGTGCACGTTATCACAGACAGGAAATCTCACACCACTGCCTTTGATAGACCAGTCCTGAATTTCTGATTGGAACGGGAAATAATACCGCTACCAAAGTGGATAGTAATAAATGATATTATTTTTCTCTCGTCCTCAACACGCAAGATTGAACGTGCATATAAAAGTTCCCTTGCGGGTTTCCTCTATCATACGAACACTATGACCGACAGTCGATGCAGCTGGACTGCGTGACCATGCCAGACGTGCTTCAACCTTAATTGAATATAAGCGCGTAAATGAGTTATAACTAACTAACTCGTCATTAGTATGGTATATCACACCTATATTTTAATATACTTTGCTCCGCAAGAAATAGCCCAAATCGTTGGCACCACTTAACCTATCTGATATAATGTTTTAATCATATACACTACTTCAGCTAGTGACAACATACTATACATAATGTCTTATGCAATGATAAGAGAGCCATCTCATGTTTCAAGAATTGTGATAACTTGATCTATGATTTTATATCCAAATTACCTCGAATTTCCCAAGTTAATGCGATGTTGAAACTAATAGCGACCAGAATAATCAATGTATCTTAGCTCACAGCAACAGACATATTGGATATTCCATTCAGACACATCTATTACTGGAACAGGTACTAATATGCATGCAAAATATAGAATATGCTAAACGAGCTTCATATTTACGAGTGTTTTCAATCGTATAATATTATCACGAGCGAAATGAGTGAATGTACGGTAGAAAACACATACATGTAAGTTGTACATATAGGATATCTTACGGGAACTATAATATTGTATTTATTACAATACCGTACAATTTTCAAACAAAGAAAAAAAGAAGAAAAAAATGAAATTCGTCAATGTTCATTTATTATAGATGGACTGTGACGTCACACAACATTTAAGCTGCACATCATGACGTCCAATTTCGCTAGCCAATGGACTTTCCATCTATTACTAGACTCCATTTACCAGAGTAAACCAGAGTATTAATAGACGGAATGGTACACCTTGGCTAGCGAAGATGCATGACGTGAAAATCGTACCTCACAATGTGACGAACAATTATACAGTTATTAAACATCAAACCCTCTCACGTGTGGGTAATAATGTTTGCTTAGTATAATATGACAGTGTAAAAGAAAAAATAAACAACTTACACTCTTACTTACTTATTAATAATAATAATTATTATTAAACATAGATCATATCTGTGGCATACCAACGAATATATATTCACAAACACGTAACATGGGTAAACAGGCTTCAATTATAAGCAGGGTCAATACACACGCTTCAACAGTTGTCGTGCAATATAATGTTTGCCCTGTAGCGCTAGAAATGATTGAATCGTGTGTACCGGCCTTAACGATTCGCCTGTCACCTTCTGTCCACTCAATATCATGTTTCATGAATTACGTATGGATCTGAACTGATCGGTGTTGTTATCCATGTCAACATGTTTAAATTACTCGCTTAAAGAAACCCACTAAATGCATTACGTTTTGCTTTTTAATCAAGCCCGTCTTGTATTATCAATATTTTATAAGCCATCACAAATAGAAGTAATATGTGGCATGCACGCATCGTGGTCTGATGGTGTTAAACAGCTGTCTACGTACGTTTCCGACTTCTCATCGTCCAGCACAAAACACACGTCAGTCAATTGAGATAACATCAATACCCATACTTGTGTGTGATCAGCAGTGAGAACTCCCACGTTGGTATCTCGGCTACATTCAATTACCAACGTACAAACCCGGGTACGGTTCTCGTATTGGAGTAATGAGAGCCCAAGGCATGCTCCGCCAGAGGTCGCTAACTCGAAAAATTACTACAACCGCATGCACGTTCGCGGCATTGATCTTTACATTAAAACAGACATGATGTTTGCAAATCAGGTTTCTTCAAATCTAATTTCTCTTGACAGCTGGTAGTTTACAAGAGATATCTGATTCGTAGAACGTGGATAGCTTGATTCGAACAAATAACCTCAAATCCACCATAGGAGATATTGTGGAGTAATTGGGCCTCATCGCCAAGGTTCGCTCGGGGAGCCATAACGCACTAGATGTGTGTACATAGTACATGATTGTACATCTCTTGGTACCAAGCAGTCCGTAAGCCGATGATTTTCTACAGTTTTGCTTGCGATAGTAAAGGTATGCCGTTTTATTGTTTACGTTCGTTGTTGTTGTGTGTGAGTTGTGGCATAGTATACCGCAATCGTGTTAACTTCGTAGCACATACGCACGCACGAACGCACGCACAACACATTGAATTCGTATTATATTTTAAAGCAATCTAGTATGCAATAGCTTACTGACAGCATAATTATTATACTACATGTTTTAGATTGTATGTAACCAGATGTCTTCAAATAACTTTACAATAGATAGTTTGTGGGTTTCATTTCCAATAAGTATACACTTATGATCTATACTAATTAGGTTTCAATAATACATATAAATTATGTGATTTATAGGCGGGTCTGGGAGCGCGGGTCTCCCAAAAAAGCACGTAGGACTCTTATACTTGCATAGCATATGAGCCCGCATGTCTCGTAATTATAATATTTACAAATTAGGTTTGTTTTTCAAAAACACAGTAAACATATTACAGATCTCCTACGATAATTGTGTTGCTGTTTTAGTAGTACATAATTTATGTAGCAGAACGGAGGCGATATAATGTATTAAAAAAGCAAAATACGAAACTAAAACCTACGTCGTAATTCTTATTTAAAGCTAAACTTCAAACGACAACCACTTGGTTGCACGATCTGCACATTTTCTACATTTTTGAAATAAAAAAAAAATTAACAAAATTACATGCCAGTAAGTTGATAGACATTCCATTAAAAGCCCCTGTGTAGGCTACTAGCGTTACATCCTGGTATTAGCACGAGATTCGCCGTGACTGGCAATAGACAGTAGACCGGAGATGGGTCGTTTTAACGTTATAACAAGAAATGCATGATGCGTAACTAAGACATTTTTTTTTATAATATCAAAGGCATCGAATTTTAACAGTAAAACCAGAACGTTGACTTTATTTATTGATTGATTGATTGATTGAGTTGAAGATATAATTCACTGAGTGTGTTGTAAACTATTACGATCATACCGAATGCGTCACCTGTTTACGTACGGTCAAATCACGAATCACACATGAAATCACTGTTTATTTGGTCTTCAGTCTTCGTAACTTTCCGGCTTTTTCCGTACATGCAAATGATTAGTTCAAGTTAAACGACAGGGTAGTTTAAAATTTTTTGATTTCTTCTAGAATATGGCTATTACAATACCAAAAGTGATCTCTAGGTTTAACGTTGGTGAACTATTAAATATTATGGCTCTATTTTGTTACAACGGAAATGCTTACGTTTTGGTTGCAAGCTTTTCTACAAAACGCAACGAGCTTTACCGATATACCTAACACGTTTACAAGTTAGTTCAAGCAGGTCATTTTCCACTGGGGTAGTACATACATTTTCCGCTGGCCTGATGTATTGTGGTACGTTTAATATCAGCATAAACTCGGCTCCCGGTAACTTGTCTGACGATTCGGCTCCACCTCCAGCCAACAAAACGAACCTTGAACTTGTTGTATTCTTCAGACGATGAATATATAGGGCATAATCATCAAATTCATAATGCCGCATTATGAATTTGATGATACTGTTAACGTTATTGTTATAGTTATTTAATGTTTGTTAATTTATCATAATTATTGATGTTTCACGGACTGTTAGTTCAACTTATCCCGTCATGAAGCCTGGAGAATCTAATCGCTTCAGTGACGTCATTTCGCCAAGAAGGACAGAACAGAACAGAACAGAACAGAACAGAACTTTATTACACAGATAACATGTATTGATAATAATTATTGTTCTTGCTTACATTTACGTAAAATTAAGTATTGTTCATATGTTATAAAGACTGGACGAGAACACACGAGCTGCATTGACTGTTATCTTAATTAATGTTTGTATAATACCCGTAAGGATATTAGTTGGAACTATATTTTAGATCTGTATGAATTTGTCCAGTGCTTCGAGGTGCATGCGCCTCATCACTTTTGTGCAAATTAAAATATTTGGTCGCCATGGCGATCTCTGCAGTTTTGTTTGTAAACACAATTGGAAACATTGTTGTTTATTGGAAATGGTATGGATAATTAAGAAATGATTATACTCGCGTGTGTGTCATACTGACTTTACGAAACTCGTGTCAGGACTCATGTATTGCTCTCGCTCGGGTAATACATGAATCCTAACACTCGTTTAATAAAATCAGTATGACACACCCGCTCGTATAATAATCTCTACAATGTCAAACTAATTTCCCACAATGTGAATATATCAATAATAATTATTGTAATGCCCGGACATGCGCCACACACCACGGTGTAATAAAAATAGTTACTGAATGTCAATTTCATGTTATGTGTTTAATTGTTGATCTTGTCCATTACCACATTATAATGTACTTATGTCAAAATAGAAATGAAGAATAAGTGGTTAACGCATTGAGTTTGAGACTGTGTTCGAATCCCATTTATGGCATATGAGTATTTTAATCGTCCCAGTACCGGTGTAAAAGAAACGCATGTACCGGACTTAGTCAAGCAGGAATACAAGTCCGGTAGGAATGCAAAACGGATTTAATAATAAAATACATCTTTACGGAATGGAACAAATAGCCTCATCCATAACATTAGTTATTACCTACAAGTACATGTATTAGAGTTAGTGTATGAAAATGTGTTATAAAACTATGTGTTTTACACAAGTCTGGTTTGGATTAGGAATCCTAGGTATGTAGGTCCTATATTATTATATATTGTTTCGTATGTTCCTACGGACCTGTATTTCTTTTACACCTGCTCCAACCCAGAGCGAGTGCTCCGCACGGCTCAATGCGTAGGTGTATGCTTCCACTTACACCGACCAGTGACCACAACTGGTTTGACAAATGTATGTACAGTCCTGTCTGTGGGAAAGTACATTATAAATAATTCCTTGCTACTCATCAATAGTAGCGGATTTCCACTATCATACTAACACTAACGTCTTACCTTAGCAGGCAGATGAGTCAGCTGGACTGCGTGATCGTTACAGACATGCTTGAATCGTAATTGGATATAAGCACGTAAATAAGTTCTAACTAACTGTTGATTTTTAAAATGTAATACTTATTCGTCGTAATATACATTAGTATATCTCCAGTATAAACACAATAAATAAGTGAAAAATTACCGGTATCAAATAGCGGTACGTATCTGGATACCAGACATTTGACTTCAGTATTGGTCGTTTGCATTAAACTAACTATAAAATAATGCTTACATCGACGATTGTAAAAGCCGTGTTAATGCACTAAGTGTTATTACTGAGCGGTACCGACAGTACAAGAAAGTTAATATTCTTGACACGGGTTTATATTAATACATAATTAGGCTGCAAATCGAAGTATGTCTCTTGATGTGCTAGTGATAATTGCCTAATAAGCTTCAGGCGAGTTTTCCCAATGCTGCAATTAGGTTAAAATCAGTTGAGGACGCACATCACGATAATTGATGCCTCCGACTTATTGAGAGAAGTCAGCACTTCTCGGAATCATTATTTAGTTTCGTGGTGCTTACTTTCATTAAATAAATGTATTACTACAGCGCGCACTCTAACACGCGGATATAATTCACTGAGAAATTATCAACATTGAAGTGACCTATCATTTGATTGGGTTGTTATGACCATTAACAAAACTCAACTTGACGTCGTAATGTCTTGTCCACACAATTTAATACCCATCCTTCCGGGTTGTCTACACAGGCCAACATGCTTGAACCTTAAAGTAGCAGACTACAGTTGTTTAGAATTTGACTGATTTTTTTTCCAACAAAATTGAAACACACATTTTACATAAACACCTCTCTGGACACAAAACACATACATAATCTGTAGTGATTGGGCCCATACCAACAAGAACGAAACCAATTCTGATAGATCCAAATAGAAGTTTATCATTTACACTTATAACTACATGACAAAATATTTCTTAAAAAAGTCTCAAATTAGACAGGTTTTGAGAGATTTTGGCAGTTTTCAACCATACTAAACTCACCCTCAAATGGGAATGGGGTTAAATGAGACCTACTTTTCTAAAAAGCTTACATACTGAACCCTTAAAAAAAATCACATTTGAACAAACCTTTAGCTATTCAGTTTTTCACTATAATGGCATATACATGTAGGCAATGTTACCTTGAATCAAAATGGGGAAATTACCAGGCTATAAATAAATACTCGCAGCCATTGAAACATGCATCCAAAATGTATTCAAATAAACAATTGATCACACTAACCAAAAATGTTGAAACAGTAACTGGAAACACAACACCAAATACATAATCTCACAACTAACTTGCAATGAGTCATATTTAATTTGGATCTTATTGCACGGGGTACACTAGACTGATCACTGTATGCTGTTCCTATAGTTATAGATAAAGGTACGCAATACATAATTATATAACGCAACTTAAGCTAGAGTCTTGAGAAAAACATGTACGCACATCAGACGAAAGATGTATTTATTATTATATGCATTAAAACATGTCGGAAAGATTAATTCTTTATAGAATTCCTCCTCCCAGTAAATACTTCATAAACGCTGTAAGTGTACGCTTGATTTCCGTGAGATTTCTAATACCCCTGTCACACTCTATACTGCGATCACGCTGGCGCTCCCACTGCGACCTGCCCTGCGTTCAATAGCGTGTTTGCATCTAATATAAGTGAATATGATATGATAGTACACGATCGGTGCCAGTCAAATTGTTTGTGTTGGTAGCAGAACGCCCGCGCTATTGAACACAGGGCGCCAGCGTCAGCACAGTATAGTGTGTGACAGGGGTATAAGCGTGGACTGTTCTGAACAAGAATAATGTTGAATGTATAAACAGGGAGTGTTTATATTAAGGTAATAATTATGTGTTTGGTTAACCACACGACAAGAGCACATTGATTAGTCCCCGGCTAGTATTGGAGATCGATTCTCCTCAGTGGACCTGTTGGACCATGTATTTCCTGTTACATAGAGCGATCCAGTTTGCCTTCTTCGCAAATCGCATTCGGACTTATGGAATCAAGCTGTTGTACTTACATGTTTTTTCGCATTCGCAGATCGCGTACCGCGTATAATTATGGAATATTAGCTTAACGGAGCGGGGAGTAGCTCAGGGCAAGAAAGTCCGCCTGAAGTTCGATAAGTCGACCCTCCTCCGCAGACCCATTGGGTTATTTCCGGTTCTAACCAGTTATCCACGACTAGTCCATCACATAGACTGCCACATAGGTTACTCTTACCTAATAACAGCAATGGATCTTTTATGTGCACTTTCCCACATTAAAGATAGCGCACACCAAGGGCTTTGGTTGAAACGGAAAATAGTACGACGGATTCACTGAGTATGATCGATCCCTCGACCTGTGGCACCTCAGGCGGACGCTCTTGCGCTTAGCGGATTCTTTGACGTCAAGCATCGCAGACAGACACTTTAACATTCTGTGTCCGATCACCCACACTTTTAAAGGGAAAAACCTACGCAAACGCTAATCGTGTGAACCATTTATTTTATTAAACTTAATGTGTGCCTCACAATAACATTTGTATGTGCTTTGGGCAAATCTCTTAATGTATTTATAAAAACCATGTTTGTTAAGACTTGTGTTAGGATTATGCTCGCTATGAACGTGTTCCGCAATGAAAAATCCAACATACCAAATTGAAATTATGTTGGGAACATTGTCAAAGTGGAGAACTTAATCACTGTAATGGATAGAAAATGTCTAACACTTAGTTGTTTTAGTTTAAGTGACCATTGTATTACGTGTAGTTGTCAGCACACAGCCCATAAACGATTAATATTTTCTCTATGATGAACGAAATTATTATCATCAATAAAACACTAAATCTTGTCAGTAAAATGTCACTTTAATATACAGAGTAGCCCCCGTAATATGATAAAAATAAGACATTAATGATTTCATGGTATAATTATAATTACACAAACTCTGTTCATAGACGCAAAACTCTAATGTAAAACCCATCCTGCATACACTTTAGAATTGATTCTTTGGCTAATGCATTATTCCATCACATTTCAGCAATGATAATCCTTTTGAAAAAGTGATGGTTAATTGGTCTTTTTGTTGCTTTTATATTTAATACACATCGCTGGTTCCATGTGTATAACGTACTAGGACGCTCGGGAATGATTGTAATTGTCACAAAAGTTTCTAAGATTTTAATCAATAGTCCAATTCCTGCTGTCTTGGTTTGTTCATCGTTTGGTGAATAAACGTATGTCTATTTGCAGAAACGTCTATACACTGTTTATCATTAGCTATTGGGTCGTTCAAAGGCCGTAGTTTGAGCTATCATGTCTGTGGGAAAGTGCACATAAAAGATCCCTTAATGTTATTCGAATAAGAGTAGCCTACGTGGGTGTCAGCGTGTTTTCTCTATGACAAAGTGTCGATATAACCGTACGTTTGACGTCCAATAACCGCTGATTAATTATCAATGTGTTCCAGTGGTGTCATTAACCAAACAAATGTTATAGTTTTATCATTAGCTATTAGGAGTCATACTGCCTGTGCGAAAATGCACATAAAATATGCATTGCTGCTAATCGAAAAGTTCAGTTCAGTTTGTTCAACGTCTACATTCAGAGCAAGCTGTTATAGCAGACGCCTATCGTGGGCACGAGTTCTGACCTCGCCATCCCTATTGTCCATGATAGGAAAGTGAGGGGGATCAGAGAGGGTTCTCGCCCCTGACTGCTAGCACTGAA
>JAULBR010138408.1:0-18087 GCA_032355825.1 Melanodrymia aurantiaca
TGTTTTGACAAAGCGACATTGATGTCGCTCCACGGACAACGAGAAAGCGAAGTGACTGAGACAAAAGCGAAGTTTAGCGTGACTTCGCCTGGTCGGTGGGGCCTGAAGACTATTTGCTTTAGTCAACTGTGACTGATCATTTCTCTCAATAATATTATAACCTTACATCTATTGAAGACTATTTCACTCATTATAATTTTGTCTTATGTTTCCATTTCAGGCTCCAGTTACAATAACTGACCAGACTCCAATGGAGACTGTTGTTGAGATGTTTAGAAAGCTTGGTCTCAGACAGACGTTAGTCACACACAATGGGTGAGAGCTTATTACATTCTAACTTCTCTTATGTTCTGTGCAAGTACATGATATTGTCCGAAATATGGTCCTTAATTGATTTATTACATAATATTAATTTCAATGTGTCTTATTTTCAACACTGTTATCTTTTCAACAGTACTGACAAGCTCAAAGTACTGAATTGTGTGACGTCACAATAAGTGGAATTTGGTCAATACCACTTTCCATCGGACTGGCAAGCGAAATAAGATTTACTCATTTTCGACCAATAAGAATAATAATATAAGCCAATAACAAAGTAAAATATAACATAATTATATATTCCTTTCAGTCGCTTGCTGGGAATCATTACGAAGAAGGATGTTCTTCGACATATTGCTCAACTGGAAAACCAGGATCCGGAGTCGATTCTCTTCAATTAGAGCTGAGAGAACTTGGCTGGAGTTGTGATCTGATTACAGCATTACTAGACATTGATCTGATTTGTATCTCACTTGCAAGGTCGAACGTTCATGTGTTACGATGATCCAAGTGCAAAACGAGGATCAACTGTGGATGGTTTGTGTTTGCCAGTGTGGTTGACATGGTGTTTGTCTTCAGCCGACCAATCTGTAAGCAGGATACATAGCTATTGCGGTTTCTTTGGCAAGCACCTCATCAGAGCTGTATAATGGATGTTTGGTGATTCAATATTCTGTTTGAGAATATGTGTTGAATATTGAGGTGTTTTGGGAAGAGAAATACAGAGATCTATACATGTATCCAGTGTGATATGCTGTTATCAGCAGAATCACATTCGTACGCATATCCAGTGTGCTATTCTGTTATCAGCGCGGTGTTAAATTATTTATCTTTAAATCATTCCATTAAGTTTGATATGTGCTCAATGCCAAAAGTTTCTGTGACATCTATTATTTGAAATACCACCACGCAAGTCTGCAAGCAATGTGTGAACAGTTCCTTTTGATGCAGGTGCTTTGCTTGCATTGACACACATGTCACCTATATGTGCTACTGGAGTGTGAAGCAACATTTTCATGTGCAAACTTTGAAGATTTTCCATAATTTATTTTGCATTTAGTGAATCTCATTGGCAGGCATTACTTGAAACAACTTTCCTTTATGTGATTAAAGAACTATTTACTTCTGTATGAATTATTTTGGTATGTCACAAAAACTTTTGGTATGGAGTATAATAATTTCGATCGGGTGTGTATTCTGTTTTCAAAAGATAGTAAATATTTTGAAGTTTTCGTTTTTGCATGTAATTTAGATAATTTTGCCTGTATTTTGATTTTGCATGTACCAAACCACTCGAGATTATTTATTTTCAATAACGTGTACTGTGATTGGCCTGTTTTGATCAAACTAATTTGTGGTTTTACACAGACTAAGTTTAGGTTGGTATCAACTATGAACATTGCCAATTAGCATCCAGTAATTGTGTAACGAATGTATCAATTGTGTGTGGACTGTGATAGACTCATTTATGTTCTAAATGGCCAAACATTATGAATGCAGCATATTCTAATCAACCAATAAAATTTGGTTTTAACATTATGAATATCTGAAAATGTATCAAATTTGGAATTTGAAACATTTAGTTAATACATGTAGTATATAGGGTGCATGAAAAATATAGGTGGTATATGTACCTTATTACTATTGGATGTACAATTTTATTTGCATGCATTCCATCACAGCTTTGTCAAAATGTTTTGGGCAGAGACACTGTTTTGAATGTGATGATTGCTTTGCCTAGATTCTGCTGAATTAAAAAACAAGTCTTGAATCCCGGAAATATTTGGTCCGTACCAGTTTTTTTCTTTTTTTGCAAATCTTTCTTGGCCTAAAAAAAAGCTATTGATTAACACTTAATAACAGTTTTTTTAAATTGTCTACAAGCAAGCAATAGATACACATAAACAAGGTTGCATGGGCCTTGATACCACTTTTATTATTAAGCTAGTGGTGCATAAAAAAAGTAGTCATTGCATCAAAGAACATCTAAAAAATTATATTGTTGGGGTTTGGCCATCAGTTGGATGTTGTCCTGACGATCATTAACTTGACTCCAGCATCCCTGATTACGCTTGATCTGCTAGAAGAATGTTGATGGACTTGTACAGCTGGTATTTTATTTCAGCACAGATCTATTGTGATATATGTACATCTAATTTCATATTCTTATACCATCTTCTTACACATTCTTTGCATAATGATGTTGTTCGTGCTGCCGCATGTTTTAATCAAATATTCAAAACTAGTACGTATTTTGTATTTTATACATCTTTTATCAATGACATGCAATGTATCTTAATTGTTTTACTGAATGTCATTAAAGTACACAGTATTGAACAGTTCCATGGATTTCATTCTAAATGTAGAAAATATTCTCTGATTTTTGTTGTATGTGTAATGACTGATAAACGTTTTCATATCTACTTAATTTCTTAAAAGTTCAAGCATCTCCTCTTGGGTATGGTCTACCTGTGACCACCAACAACCAGGGTCCAGTGCCAAGGCTGTATCCACTGCGAGCATGTTGTATGTATCGAGAGATTTTTCCTTTTTATACCACTTCATATTATTTTATGGTTCTTGATATATATACAGCCAATTCCAATCACTTTAGTAATGTGTATGGTTCAGATTTTGTTTATCCTATAGTCTAACATTGGAACATGTCTATCAGAATCAGACCAGACCAAACAATAAATTCCCATGATCTCAGCCAGAGATTCCATGACACTATTTTGTCAACTAAAATTCTATCTGTAAGCTGTTTACTACACTAAGAGTGCTAATTAGATGTTTTCTTTAATGTCACTTTAATTTGTTATGTTTTGTCTTTGGTTGTTTTGTTTTATCATAATAGAATTTATTACGTTATTTATGTTTACTGTATTTGATGCATGTTAAAGTATTCTAAAATGAAAATTGTTTTCCAAGAAGTACATGTTTTTGTGTTAAGTATATTTACATTGTCGTATGTCATTGGGTGATGTGATCTCAGTAAACTACTTGATGTACTGTAACCACTGTACAGAGTAACTGTTACTAATTGACGTGGCACCAGTGTTCGTGATATACAGAGCCTGAATGGAAACTGGGAAATTCCAAACTGAGAATGGAGCAAGACGTTGTGCTTGATTGCTGTCTTACGATGGGAGCTTTAAAGAAAATACTAAAATAAACCATATTATGATATTAAATGCTAATATTCAGAACACTGCAGTCGATTATCAGGAATCAACCATGGAGTTCTACGTGGAATAGCAAAACAATTTTGATAAAAAATTATATCAAATGCTATAGCAAATAAATTTGGTTATAACCACAAATATTGGAAGCTGATTTCGCATAGGAAAAATGTGTATCTCAAGGGTTGTATCTATTCTGAACAGGTGAATACATACAGATGAACCTGTCTAAACTGGCATCCATCTGCTTCAAAAATCTGTTTAAACCAAACTGATAGTGTAGTAAAATGGAACTGAGAAAAATGGAACAAAATTCAGTTATAGTGATTTGGTTCAAATTCAATTCTAGCAAATTGTTTTAAATTTGTTGGAGTAAATTGTTTCATATAAAATTCTAGTAAATTGTTACAAATTCGGTTGAAGTAATATTTTTCAAATAAACTGCTTTAATACTATAATTGTTGGCTGTGAGATATATGAATAATCATGAGCTGTGATTGTTGTGAGATATGTATGTGTATATAATGTGTCCGTGAGATCTATGTAAATGTGTTTTCCTGTGTATCATTTGTCATAAAAGTTTTCACTGTATGTATTTCATGTAAATGACATTAAGTAGAAGATATTATTTGTAAAGTCTCCCAGACCAAAACAGCCCTCGAAACTCTGACAATTTTGTGGTGGCACATGATTTCAGTCGCAAACTACTTTTGCCATGGCATCAATGGCAATTTTAAAGAAAATACTGAAAACAAATTATATTGAATGGTATCATTCAGAACACTTCAATCGCCTATAAGGAACCGATTGTGTACCGGTAGTTCAAAGTTTATATTTATATAAATAACGTTTTTCTTTCTGACAACAATTTTTCAAAAATTGTTACGGCTGCATTACTGAGTGCCACCACAAATTATTATAATATTTGTTAGACATTTATCCTTTTTAATTAATATAATCTAATAAATTGTGTCTTATTGTATTTCAGTCGGATACTTATAAACATTGTTGGTGGTTGGGTTTTTCATTGAATACATTGTAAATGTCTTGTCCCATAGATGAGCCAAATGTCTTGATACAGTCCATTTATCCTAATAGGATATGCTATGTCAATCATTATATGTATGTGATTACAAAAAACCTTCTTTATCCTTAAATCATTATATTGAGTAGAATATAATTAAAAGATAAACAAATTCTTAAAATCCTTTTCTATTGTTTTCTTTTTCTTTTTTCTTTTATATAATTTTATTAAAATTTACAGAAACTAATAGGTTTTTTCTTCTTTATTCCTCTAATTTGACCAAAGTTAAATGTACAAAAAAAGAAACCTTAGAAAACTACATCAATAGATAAGCATCATTATGTTCCAATTGTTATATCATGCTGATCATTAGCTGTATGAAGCCTGTTACATCCTATTATTTAACTGTGATTCTAACTACTTGATGCATAACCTGCACAACATACATTGTACTTCTGATGATTTACTACAATGTTTATTGTTTGTCTGCATTGATGCACTATTTTGAATTGCAGGATATTACAAGGATCCAGACTTAAAGTTAAAACTTTTATATGCACCATCCCATCCCCAAAACTTATATTATGCTTGTATAAATATTCATCCTATTATGTTATAATTTGTTAGTATTCATGAAGAAAAAACAAATCATTGAGCTTGTCCAAGTATCAAATCTGCTCAAGTGGTCACCTCTGTATTTTAACGCAGTTTTTGTATTTATACAGTTTTTGTCAAGTTGACTGTTTCCATTTTGTTTAAAATTAATAGCTACTTTATCTTGAAGTTCATGTTTGGGATCTCTAATTCATACATTTAGAAATATGTAACATCATTGGACAATCTTGATTTTCATCACATTTTTCTGATAAGTAAAGTATTGTATCTACAGGTGTGACAACCCTCTTTACATCATAGCGCTGACAATACAAACTTAAGCATAAATATTAATTAAGTGAGCAATAGGATATTCAATTTACTGCTCTGGCACTTGTGCCATCAATCATCAAAAATATTATTTGTAGCTGAATCTTCTAGAGTATGGAAATCAAGTTCCAAGCAATTCTGGAGTGATGTAAAGGATGCAACTCTCATTAAAAATTTCTCATGCAGGCAGATATGTTGGAACTGATTTTTTTTGAACCTGTACGTATCAACTGAGTTGATAAGTGATCATTTGGGGACATGTTCACTCTTTCAATAGTGCACAAACAATAGCTATTGTCATATACCGGTAGCTCTTACCACGCCAACAGGCCATGATCTAACTGTATTCGTCACCTACAAAACAGCCATTGGTTGAAATAGGTTAGTGATACCTAAACTTGCCACTGGTGTCTACACTTGCCACATCATTTGTCTACACTGTCCACTTGTGTCTACACAGACTACTTGTGTCTACACAGACCACTTGTGGCTACACTTGCCAAATCACTTGTC
This sequence comes from Melanodrymia aurantiaca, assembly GCA_032355825.1. NCBI lineage: Eukaryota > Metazoa > Mollusca > Gastropoda > Neomphalida > Peltospiridae > Melanodrymia > Melanodrymia aurantiaca. The sequence goes on from JAULBR010138408.1 coordinate 5,962, forward strand.
TATACTGGCCACATCACCGGTGTCTACACAGACCACTTGTGTATACCCCTAGCCACCTGCAATTACACAAATTAAGCCACATCACTGGGCCCCAGTCTACATGGACCTCATCACTTGTACATGTATCTACACATGACACTGGTCTACTCATGTCTCTTGTACTACACAGGCCAGTCACATTTCTTGTATCTACATAGATCACACTAAAAAGGTATTAAGCTGTTTTGTTTTTAAAAACATTTGAACATTTATTGACCACAAGAATAAATATCAAAATTTAAGTCATGTATATCCATTTTTGATGAGTTATACAATTACATGTATTATGTTTCTAATCTATTGAACAAGTGTGGATAACAAGAAATGCAAGTCGTTAATTCTCATTTATTGAAAAGGTCATAGTAATTAAATTGCCTTATGAAGTCATTTCACGTGTGCTCTTTTCATATTCATGAGTACATTCTTATTAAACATTTTTTATGATTATTACTTTCTTACAATATTCTATTTGTGGGCTGCTTGCAGTGACCTAGCTATATAGATGTAGTTTGAATAATATACGTGTAAATATACAGAATATATAACTTATTTCTACTGGATGTAATATCTAATTTTGTGGTATCAAGTTTTGTTTAGATTGTGTATGATATGTACATATGTGTATACTTGTTGTGAGTGCAAGTCATTTACATGTGATTAAACACTTGACCTTGTTTTAATGACATGAGGTCCCAAGTCTGATTCAAATTTTTTTTTTATTTGTTCGAAGATTAGTGCTCCATAACCAGTACATGACAGGCTGTCCTATCTGTTGTAAAGCACATTTAAAAGGTATCTCGCTTGTAGAAAAAGAGTATACCATGTTTCACAATAGGCATAGCCATATATTTGACACTTAAAGCTGCAGATTAAGCAATGTCCTGGGGCTGGTTTATTGAGAGTTGCTTAACGCAATGATAGCGTAAAGTCGTCCTAATGATTGCGCTGCCAGTCGTGTGTATCGATACAAATTATAGGTACAACATTTTGCGGCTACAATACTTTAATTGACCGCTGTGACCGCTTTATCTCTGTTTATGATACCTACAATCTTTGGTAAAGACACTGCATGATTGATTGTTTATGTATAAATTAGAATATGCCATACAGATCACCTTTCTATCACGTGTTATCAAGCAATCGGTATCGGCCTATAAACTGACATGACAATCAATCAGTATAAACTGACATGTCTGATCAAGCAATCTGTATAAACTGACATGACAATCAATCGGTATAAACTGACATGACAATCAATCGGTATAAACTGACATGTCTGATCAAGCAATCTGTATAAACTGACATGACAATCAATCGGTATAAACTGACATATGACAATCAATCGGTATAAACTGACATATGACAATCAATCGGTATAAACTGACATGTCTGATCAAGCAATCTGTATAAACTGACACATGACATGACAAAGCATTTAATATAATATATGTTATACTGACATGACTAATCAAGAAAACTACAAACCGGCATGTTCAAGTAGTCTAAACCAGCAGTTAGCACTTTCAATATGGCATCCATCTAATCCAGCACTCTGCCCAAATGTACCCATCACTGTACGAGTCCACGTGATATACTTATATACAAAATACAAACTAAAGTATAAATGAACACTTTATTTTGTAAAATTCTTTATTTCTATTTAAAGTGATAAATGAGAAAGCATTTGTGGTGAGTATATATATGATAAAGAAACACAATGTCAAATTAACCAAGTGACATAACATAAATTATTGTTTCTCCAATGATCTTCAAACAAAATATGTAATCAGCAACATTTAATGAATAGCCTTAATAAAATAAAATAAAATTTGCTAAAATCTCTAAATTAAGTAATTAAAATTATTGCTATTATCGTTTTGTACTTATTTTAACAATTGTGTTAACACTACAAATTATATTATCCATCTACATTTAGTTGCAACCCTGGTACAATGTAAGCACTAAACGAAATCATAAATCAGCTCGTTTTAATGCAAAAGGTTTTGATTAAAATAGTCTACAAATGATTTTAACCCATCAAGTGAAATTCTCATACCCGGTAATGGCAGAAGATTGGAAATAAACTACAGCAATTGTTACACTTTTTCCTTGAGTATTGTTGACCTTGAAAAGTTCATGTTAGAAACAAACGGCATAACCAAAAGTGCACACAATCCTGTCTGTCTGCCAAAACAACTCCATAGTTAGGGTTGATTCGAAACACCCCACAGGAATCTATTTTAGAAATTATTTTCATATTTGATCCACTCTCGAAATATAATTTTTTTCTATTGAAAGTCCACTATTCCCCAGAAAATAATGAATCTAACAAAACAGTCGATGTATCAAAATGATGTCACTATGTCTGAACAAGAAGAGTGCATTCTGTTGCATTGGTGGAACCTGCCACCAGCTCAAATGAACTTTTTCATATGGAACTGATCCTTTTCCTTATCAAGTCTTGTAATTATGTTAAAGAGTCCAACCTCAAAATTAAGTCTGAATTCTGTAACTACTGGCATATGAAATTTGTACATGTCACCAACGTTTGCAACTTTATCCGTGAGCCCCTGTTTTAGATGTTGGGGTCGTTCACAATTTTCGACATTTACCTATTTGTACAGAGTACTAATTTGACATCCAATAACCGCTGATTAATAATCGATGTGTTCAAGTGGTGTCGTTAAACAAACAAACTTTAGTTTATCTGTACGAATAGATAAATGTTTACAGTTGTGAATGACTTATTTCCAAGTGACAATATATTTTGCTAAATTTTCAAACCGATCCTATTAACAATGAGACTAATGATCCTATAAAGAATGACACTGTAACAATCCTATAAAAATGAGACTATAAGCTGCGACAAGTTTGTGATAGAGACAATAATGAGATCGATTTTGAGAAGTAAACTTGCATAACAGATTCAGCAGAAACATAATACTAGATGCAGATCAACATTACTATGGTGACTAATATTGCAGTCATTAAATGACAAAATTGATCGTTAGGTCTTTTTAAACACGGAACCATATAATAAAACAACTGCATGTGTATAGGGCTAGATAATACCATAAGCTGAATTAAAATGTCTAATACAGTTCTATCACATGCAGTTCGCCTACATCTATTAAGTACAATTCTAACCAACCCCAAATTATCTAAATATAAATGAAAAAATGTCGGACACCAAACTATTGTCTAAAAGATGACATTCATGAACATAATATTTTAATGATAAATGAATCTTACTGATGTTCAAATCGAACTAAATTCAATATTCCAAATGTCATTAAAGGGAAGTTGTCTGAACACTTTTTGAAAAATTGGTTTGATGTGTAAAACATTTAAACTAGTTGAAGTACTGTAGATCCTGAAATTAATGCGAGCATTATATTAATGCGAAAAATGCAAGTAAGAATTGTTTGCGTTAATAATGTAACGCATTTATGTTAACTGATTGCTAACAATGCTACACAAACGTGTTGTTAGAAAAAGTACTATATCAAAGGGCGACCAATTGCATTAATTTCATGTTGCATTTTAGTCTGACCACCCTTACTCGCATAAATTTAGGGACGCGTTAATTTCATGATCGACAGTATTCGAACCAATAACAAAATATTTTAGCTGTGATATAGTTGTATGAGGAAAATAATAGATAAATTCAACTATAATATTTAATAATTTCCCAGGTATTCATAATGGCAGATATTAATGTTGCATTAAAATGTTATCACTCACTCTATTTAGGGAGCTATTAAAAATAATTTAATCAAACAATAACTCTATTTTGCATGCATTTGGAATGTAAATATTATGATCCAGCATCGAGCATTACACAATTCAAATTACACCAATTACCAACATGCTCATTTCATCTGTATACAATATGAAATCTGATAAAAATAAATTAGGGGATTCATCTTTTTCAGTTACAGTATTTCAACTTGGTCAATACTTGTACGACAAATTATGTACATTCTACTATTGTCAAATTTTGAATAATTGGACCAATAGTAGAAGAAATTTGATGATCAGCTTTTAAATGTGACCTTATGTTAATTTAATAAATATGATTATGCTACAAGATAAAAACTTAAGAAGATGGGTATAACTGTGTGATATCTGATATTTGTTGATATGCTGGTTTTACTGGTAATGTTGAAAAAATTTATTTCTCTGACTCAGTTCCACCGGTAAAACTCAATTTGTGTAGTAAAACCAGTGTTAATGTTGCAAATGGTCAAATGTAACATAGTTATCCATACATTTAGGTTACATATTTACTGCATAAGTATATCTACAGAGTATACAGGGACTGATAAATTAGATAGCATACTCACTAGCAGCTATTAAAAGCATACTTATCAAATAGGAGTACCGGTAGTGGATTTCTTCTCTCATACTAACACTAACTTCTGTTCTGGACAGGCAGTTGAGGCAGCTGAACTGAATGTCCAGGTCTGAGGATAGACATGCTTGAACATTAATTGGATAAAAGCATACAAATAAGTTATAACGAACTAACTAGCATGCTCAGCAGCATTTGTCACAGTCCAGACATAACCAAACACACAATTCCAGTGCCTACAAATGTTTTGCACAACTATGCTTCCAAACAAGATACTATAAAAATATAGTTGCCAATCTTACTTCCTTTGTTAAATTCTTCACTTTTCAGAGAATATAAATTTTCTTTCTTAAAATTAAAATTTATAATATTTCTTCGAACATAAATACTGACATAAAACATTACAACATCAAACACGATAAGAATATATGCTACATATAACAAGTTAAAAAGGTATAATTAAAACACTACATGACTTGTATAATATTATAACAGTGAAAGAACTGAGTAGAAACAGTATGTCCAGATGTACCGGTACACGAAACAAAATACAAATAGGTAATTAAGAAATACTGGTGCATAGTGAGTATAGACTATTGCTTAAAAGCTGTTAAGTCCATTGCTAAATGTGAATTAACGGATAATAATAATAATAATAACTATTCATTCATTACACAAGATAAAACAATTTTTGAATGCAGTATTATACAATAATGTTAACATATTCTTTAATCATATACAGAAAATACAATACATTAATTGCAAATTTTGTAAAACAAAGTTTTAAAAATATGGATTCTGCAAATGAACAACTTGTGCCAGTGATCTAGTATTTAAAGTGAACAGACAGAGCATGGACATGAATCAGACTAGGTGCATCACAAAACTGAGATGCAATATTGGACATGATTCAGAAATTGTGCAGCATAAAATAACATACAGACACAAAAGAGATTTACCTGTATCACAGAAGTCTTGACAATACAACAATAAAATAAACTCAATACGGAAATCATGTTCAATATACATAACAATATATTTAATTATCATACATACATTATATATATATAGATGATATTTGTGCATTGTGAAATACAATCTTTATTTCATTGAGTAAAAAATATCAATTGGATATTTTCATGACATTTCACGAGGTGAAACAAACATGGTATTTGACAATATGTAAATGTTCTATTATATATCTGTGCTCAGAAAAGTGCATAGAAAAGCATTTTGAATGAAATCCCTGCACTGAACACACTGAATTAAACTCCAGTGGAGTAGTGAATAATAATGGCCCATGTCTGCACTCAAGTGAAAATAGCAACATTATCTTGGGCCACAGCACATGCTTTATTTGGTCAAATATAAATTTGTTCTTCAGTAACGAAAAATTAAATATAGGCCTACTATTTCTATAGATCACATAAATTCTTGATTTGTGCTTCCATTTTAAAGACCTATGTGTACATGGGTGCAAAAACAGAAGAAATGCTTCATCATGTCATGTGGGTGCAAAAGAGAAGAAAAGCTTCATCATGTCATGTGGGTGCAAAAGAGAAGAAAAGTTTCATCATGTCATGTGGGTGCAAAAGAGAAGAAAAGCTTCATCATGTCATGTGGGTGCAAAAGAGAAGAAAAGCTTCATGTCATGTGGGTGCAAAAGAGAAGAAAAGCTTCATCGTGTCATGTGGGTGCAAAAGAGAAGACATGCTTCATCATATCACATGGTACTTCATCATGTCATGTGGGTGCAAAAGAGAAGACATGCTTTCAAAATTTGTAAACATTTGGCCTAGGAATTGAGGTTTTCCAGCTTGTAGCAATGTCATATTGAAATCGCATGGACACTAAAATATCATTGTGGATCATCACTTTGTACGATACATTAGATGAATTATAGTATTTTATGCCGCTATCATGATCTTGGAATAATTGAAATGATGCACTAGTGAGCCCTCACACAAGCTTGGCCGCTCAGAAGTCAGTAATCTACGAGTGCTTGGCTGTAATCAAAATCGGCTAACATATTTCAATTTATTATACTGATGATTGATTTTAATGTTTGTCCGTATTAATGGCTAAATGTAATGCATACAGGTGAATAATAGTCTCACTGGATAATCTTTTCACATGTTAAGGGAGAAACATGAATCAAACAACATATAAATCTAATACCGCTTCGCAATTTATCTTTGAAACCTGGTAATGAATATAATTCTGTCTCTAACAGAATAACACATCAATACGTAAAACTGGATTTAAAATGTCGGTGCAGCTTAATAAAAATAAAATAAAATATAATATAATACATGTATACAAACATACACATTATAATACCAAACATAAAAATGCATACGTGTAAGAGACAAGTAAGGAATAGTTTTAAAGTTATCATATCGGCTTTCAGTAATGTATCATCTTTTACTAACGCAAAACACAAATACAACTACAGAGCTCTGTCAAAAAGTTGTATGTTTTCGCCATCAAGAGTTCTTGTCGACAGTTTATGCAATTCTAAACATCCTGTTGATATTTTGCAATCCAAAAGTATTATGTCATCAATTAAGAAATGTTGACAACAACAGCCAAACTGTTTCTGCATATGACCTAGACATTGAATAACTTGGACTGTTTAATTGGGAACAAAACATAGGATAATATATTCCATGTTTTAGTATTAAAAATATTGCCCGTATTACATATTTAAGATTTTGCATAGTTGAAAAAAAGCAATTAGTAATCTCTCATCTAGATTCTTCTAGAATCACACTATTATACTGGTTTTTAACACATTCATCAATAGGAAAAATCCTTAAATCAAAACAAGTTACATTGTACATACAAACTAAAAATAAATTAAATTTGAGGACTCAATTTACAAATTAAAATCTGCAACAGAAATGATTTACTATATTTATTGCTTTTCATAATAGTGCATATCCATGAATTTACTACCAGACATTGAACCGAGAAATATATTTTGAGAGATGCAAGTTAGGGCAAATGAAACAGCAGGATCACTCAGAGTAATTGATAGGTATCCGCTAATAAAAATCCTCAGCAAGCATCAAATTTTATACTTTTATCAACTCGTACTGATAAACTATATCACAAGACACTTGGAGAGTAGCCTCCATTTATCACCTTTGAGAACTGGAGATGTAACTTCACAACATTACTTGTAGAAAATCAACATTTACAATGTGCTTTACATTTAAAATTATAACACTGAATGATTACATTAAAAAATATTTCTTGAACTTGTCTATTTTGTTGATGGTTTCTCTGACACTAAAAGCCAATCACTCTATGAGGCTCAGTAAAGCTCTCCACAAGGATATGTGTTCTTCACCGACAGAAAAAAACTGTCTACAAAAGGACTCAACCTAAAAATCAATACTATAAAAAAATTTAAGTATAAAATAGAACAAGCTATAATGCTATAGATTCTATAAAATAAGATTATTATTTGTGTGTAAAACTGATGCCGTAACAATAATAGGAGACAATGTTTATAATATTACTTTCCAGACTTATCCAGAACTTTCTATTTTGCATGGTACTGCATAAAATATATTAAACTTTCCTAACTCCAATATGTTGAACATTTTATATAAGTCGTGTTACTGGTGAATTCCAGCAAAATTAGACTCGAAAGTACATAATTAACAATAATGAGATTTGACTTTACATACAGCTTTTTTTCTTCTTTTTTTTAATTGTACATATATCTGAACTCTATTTATAGCTAGTGGGGCAGTTAGTCCACCAATGATACATTTTATGCATTGTTTTAGGAATATCTCTAATGTACTATAGTGGTTTATATTTTTTATTTTGACTGCTTATAACAATTAAACCAAGCATTAAATGATTAAATGTAATACCATATGCATATGGCATACACATATTTGTTACTGTCTTAGTGATGTATTTTACATTTACAATGCTCCAAATGATGTGAAGATGAGCTAAAGCAAACAGCGTGAGCACCTTTCCTGGCAACAACAATGTAGGTACCAGAATTTAAGTAGGTAATAGCAAATTAAGTTACCATCATGTTTTATTTATCAATTAATGTCCCAATGACAAATGTAACATCACAAATAAAATATTATTAGTGTACCTTAACTAAGTAAAACAAAAATGCTAAAAATGCATTTGACAATGATGTAATTCCTCGTTATTGGTATTAATCAAGGAAATATAGAATGAATATACCATCATGGAGTTATCCCCCTATGTTTTTGTAGAATACTCTGCTATTTACATATTATTTACAGCTGATAAATAGTTATGTATACTTTGCTATAAATCATCATCATTAACATCTTCCTCGTTTAAATCACCATCTTCTAGTAGAGACTCGCTAGAGCATGCCAGTTTCATTGACTTGATGTTAGATGGGTCGAATCGTGGAAGATTTGTCATCATTTGTTCGGGGTTCATCCAGGGCTTGAAATGAGGATTGTGTTTGCTCTTCCATGTGTGGTACTTTTTGCAGGCTTTGTACACTCTGCCAATTACCTGAAGGAAACACATAGCAATAATTAGGAGATAAATACATATAAATGTTAAGAACAATAAAAATACATTTTGTCTGCAAGTCGAACAATTAGACCAACTAAAAAACATATAGTATACACTTATCGAAACTAGTTTTATTTGAATAAGCATAATTATATAATAGATTGCTTGTTGAACACCTGGTATTTGAATGAAATGTAAAAAAATGCCTGAAAAGTGTGTTGGGGAGGGTGTTTGGTCCTGCATCCCATCCTCCCTGTGTTCCGTTGCCATATGATTAAATACATTAAACTATATCTTTAATGGCAAATATGGAAATACATTAAACTATACATTTAGTACCAGATGTGGAAATACATTAAACTATACATTGAGTGCCAGATGTGAAAACACATTAATAATAATTATACCTTTGGTGCCATGATATGTGTCAGTTTGTTCAGTACCCAGGATGGTAATTTCCCTATAGAAAAATAAAGGACATTAATATTAAAGTAAAATCAATTTGGAAATCACATAACAACTTGCATACAGATATGTACACATGTGTTGTTTTATGCACACTTCATAGTTTTATCTATACCGAATTTGATCTCACTTATTAATTCAGTGTGGATTAGATTATTTTCACTGTTGTTACCATGTTGTTACCACTAACAATAAGAATGCCATATAAACTTTTAAATCTACACAATCTCTCTTTATACAATCTTAGTTCAAGCAATGGTTATAAATTCTATGACTAATAACGAATAGTTCACAACATACATATAAATTGAATACAATTTTTAACCCAAGACTAATTTACTGTGACCAAGTAATTTTTTTTATTTAAATGACTTGATTTAAACAATATTTATTTCGTCAATATATAATAGGCTATTGGATTGGTCAACAGGCTATAAAAGTCTATATTGAAACCTCTCAACTTTTGGCTATGGCTGCCAATTTTTACTGCGAAGATATGATTAAAATAAATAAGTAAGTATCAATCCTGTACAAATAGTAGTAAATCCACATTTTTCAACAATTGATCAATTTTTAATTGCCAGTATCCAAGATAATGATGTACCTCTTAATTATAGTATGGATGGACACATATTGTATCCAGTCTATGCATACAGTAACTTAATGCTGTGTAAATATTGAACAAACCTTTTGGATCTGACTGAGACACGTAAGTCATTCGACAAGAATTATTTTCCAGCTTCTGAAGATAATAACCAGTGAAGAATGATATTCCTCGGATAAAACCCTTTTTCAGTGGACATTTCTGTAAAATGAAATGATGAAAACATGTCAAAGCAGGGTATTGCATCAGATATCTGTGTCAATGATGCCCCATATACATTGTATATATATATATTATGAAACAGACTCAGAACGTTGAAAATATTGGGTAGGTTGGAGATACATTGTTTACTTTAAAATCTTATACACTGTAACTGATATTGTCATTTGTAATAAGTTCCACTAGGCAACATTGTATATATATATATTATGAAACAGACTCAGAACGTTGAAAATATTGGGTAGGTTGGAGATACGTTGTTTACTTTAAAATCTTATACACTGTAACTGATATTGTCATTTGTAATAAGTTCCACTAGGCAACAGCGGTTAATAATAGTGGCTTTTTTGTGGAGTCAATGTTAGATATGGAGTTCCTAAAATATAAGCTCACTACATAAATGTAGTCTTGACTTGATGTTAAGATGCATACAAACACCAATACATACCTCATGATTAACTGAGTGATTGATTATGTAATATTCTGATCCTGTTTCTAGCCATGATCGTTGTGTGACAAAATCTCTGTTCCTCAGTGGAGGTGGACACTTTACTGTGGGAAAACAATACAATAAGTAACATTATATTAAAGATGAGAACTTTCCACATTTGTAAAGCCTTGACAAGAAAAGTTTTTCAAATAATTCTAATTCCTCTTACATTAATATGATAATAGTAACTGAAGGTACCATTTAGCAGACGGAATTAGTTATAATTACAACTATTTGGTACAAAATAGTGTGATTAAATTGCAAATATATAGAAGCACTGATCAATAATTACTAGGCATGTTATATAATATGTAATTGCCGGGCAAAACGCTTGATAACTTGATATTAATGCTATTTTTTTCAACACTACACAATGTAGGCACATTTCTGCAAACGACATATGTACATAACATACGCACATAACACACATACACACAAATATTTCTCATTACCAACTGACACTAATAATCAAATAAATTTAAATTTAGAGAACTCAAGTCAAAGATTTATCCAAGTATTCTGTGATACTGAACATAAACTCCTTCTCTAAAGCAAATGGCTAGAGTTCCAAATTTGGTGTACAAACATTTTTTTCTATGTAATTTTTTCTAAAATCACTGTAATTTTGCTAATCCCTTCAGCCACGAGACCCGAAAAAAAAATCCATGAAAAATAGCTGCACATGTTAAGTCATACATTGTTGAGTCCGATGATTTGCATATTTATATGTAATACTGGTTACATAAATACTTACATGAATAGTAACCTATATCATTGTTAGGGTTGATGACACATATTTCGTAACCCTCGTACATCGTTGTGTCCCATGATTTGCGAAACTCAGGGTCATGCAGAACATCGTAAACTGTAGCAGCATCAACGTCATTGAATAGAGCACAAACCTGTAACATTGATGTAAAATATCACCATAGTGACCAAGCAATGACACAACCAACAAGTTAAATAAAACTTTAATAACTGAAATAATATGGAACAATATTTTTTTTTTTAATTGCTTTTAGTCCTACCCATAATGCACACCCACGGACACATCACCCTACAGTGATGCGAGAGTGGATACCAAAGTTGAAACCTATAATGCCCAGAGCTAAAACTGCTGGGAAGCGATTATGATGTCACTTCCATAACATTTGTGATGTTATTGCTTGGACACATGACTACACTATAACAGTATAATTTATAATTGATCAAGGGACTCTTTGTTATTTATGCAGTATGTTTTTAAACATTTGTCAGGATTAATTACCTCTGGTACTCAAAACAACCTGATATTTACAATAACCTGCCTATAACTATTTTAAACATAAAACACAGCAGTACAATGTATATATATACAGTCAAACCTGCTTGAGCGGCCACCTGTATTAAGCAGCCACCTGTCTTAAAGGGTCACTATAATAT
>JAULBR010138519.1:0-18083 GCA_032355825.1 Melanodrymia aurantiaca
ACCATTTCTCGTGACGAAAGCAGTGGAGCCAGCCACAAGACAATTAATTTGCGTATAATCATTATAACAAGCAAAAAAACACTGTCCTTGTTCGTCTACATAATTGCATACATTTGTTATATGACTACAAACAACAACAGAAATGTCAAAATGTCATTATATTACGTTAAATTGCTCCGTTTACAATATTATATGCATCGATCGCTAAAAATAGCATTTTGAAAAGCTGTTACACTTTTTAAGGTCACGCTATTATCTGGAGTGCAGCGAACCGAAACCCAATGTTATTTCCTCTCAGAGCGAGCTCCATGCTTCTTGTCACGTAGTGCCTATTTTCCCTGCCAAAAACGTGAGCGATTCTCTTTAACTGAAGGCTGCCTTGTCAAGTCATTATCATGGAATGTTCATATACATGTAAAAAACACTTTTTTTTTCTTTTTTAAGCTTTTATGGTGTGAAAAAAGAGTAGGTATAGGTATTTTTTGGAGAAACTAATTTCTAGGTCATCAGGAAAAAATAGGGTCAGTCAGAAAACCATAAACAAACATATATTTGCAGTTGGCCTAGACTATTCGTTGCTCCTTTTGAATATATAGTATTATATACAGTATATGGCAACACCAGGTGTATTCTGTATAACCGTGTTTGATAATAAATTAGTAATTGAATGCTTGCATCTTAGACACGTAAAACTAAAAGTCGTGACATGATTAAATAAAGTGTTATGCAGGGTAGACATATGCAGTATCTCAGTATCCTGGGGATATATCCGATTGTAAAAGAACTTACATGTATCTCACTGGGATACCAAAATAAATTTAAATAAATTGATGTTTAAAAAAAAAGAAAGTTTCTGCTATGTTAAAAATTTATTCCTTGAATAAAATCTTACATATTCAGCTAAGTTCAAAATATCGGAAAGTTAAATATTTAGAATGCTTAATTATCAGAACATGTATATTTTGGATATTAATCAAATAATGTGTGTAAATAAATTAAAATTTGTTCTACCTTCTAAATATATTAATCAAGGGATATTTGTTTTGTGAAAATGTTGTAAATTCGTTAATATGATATGGTTGGGAGATGAGCCAGGAATTAATGTTGATTCTAGTTTATAGCTGAAGTAGAGTGCGTATATTGTTTGTTCGGGTTATGGTATGCTGTATAAACAAGCCAGTAGAGTGACATCAGTGCAATATCTTCCCGGTACAGCAAGTAACAGGTGGTCAAAGTATAAATCAATTTACGAATAAGGCGTTATTGATTTTGCGAAGGTAAAAATTAATAAATAATGCCACAAGAGTTGTAAATCTCTTAAGCAGTTAAGATTAAAGATTTCATATGATTGCGTTACATTAACTCACTACATCTACAGAATGACTCACTGACTGTACAGCACATTATGATCGAGACAGACTTGCTTGTCTGCACTATTCGTCCCTTTTCTTTTTAAAAAGTGGACCTTCAATTTAGCAAATAATATATATTTTTGTTTTTGTATATTTGGACAATATGGTTTGGGCTTCAAGAAATGTTAAGGGGTGGTATCACATTCAATGCAAAATGTGCAGGGAATCCGTCCCATTCACACAAAACATACTACAAAAAAACTTACTCAATGTTGTCAGGTTTTTGTCAATTATTAAAATATTAATATTACAATGTACATGATCAAAAGGGTAAGTTAGATTTTTGGGGGTTGGGGTGTAGGGAGATATTCACACTGGATATGTGCTAGGTCACAAAATGTTCACGTGTTACTTACTAAAAACGGAACAAATTTACATTTTTAACAAGCTTTTTATGCACTGTTTATTTCTTTGGATTCTATATTTCTATTTTGGCATCTGTAGCATAAAAAGACATAAAAAACCCACATACACAACACATAGAAAAAACAGAACCGGAAGACACAAGACATATTACTTCTAAAAACAATTTTGTTTAATGTTTGTACTGTGGATCTCCTGTGTGCATGTAATATTAAAAGATAGCAGTACATAGATCAATATCAACAGCATGAAAATTGGTGCGTATATAAAATATTATATTATTATTATTATAATATTAGTATCTGAAAAGGATTTTCTATTTATGGTTCCATTCTGTATTTGTTTAAGTAACACGTCACAAGATATATATATACACATTTACAAAGTAATTTGTTTAATATGACTTGAGAGTTTTGTATTTTATGTCAAGTTTAACATTGAGCTTTTTCTTTTTAAATATTCTACAGTTGTAACCCTTTATTTTCTCCATACAGTAACAGAAACAAACCAGCATATGGTTTAAAGATATAAAAAACCAGTGCAGGCATTCATTTTGTTTTAACACGTTCTAGTTCTGCCTGCTTATCGGGATTCATTTACGAGATTGTTCAAGCATACACATATTTTCTTCATTTTCTTTTTATTAGGAATTTTTCCTCAGGGTTTATTTATTGCTTACATACTAAATCACTACTGACATGATGACTTAGAGAGAATTCGGTCACTATTTATAAGTACATTATATAGGTCAATCGATCTATATGGCCATCAATTTGTATATATATCCATAATTCCATACATCCATCAATTTGTATGTCTATTATGGCCATAAATTCACACATTCATAGATGCATACGTACATCAATTTGTAAGTACCTCGATCCATATTTCCATCAGTTTGTATGTCCATCAATGTGTATGTCCATACATCCATACAACTCTCAATTGGTATGTCCAAAGATTCATACATCCATCAATTTGTATGTCCAAAGAATCATAAGTCCATCAATTTGTATGTCCATACATCCATTCATCTATCAGTCCATACAACAATCTATCAATCTATCCATCCATATATACACACATCCATTCACATATCCATACATTCATAAATGTATCCATCCATTCATCCATCCATTCATCCATCCATCCATCCATCCATCCATATGTCAAACATTAATTTAACCATCCAAAATAACTTAAGTATAAAAATTATATTTTTAATATAATGGGCCATATATTATATGTGTAATGTAAAAGTGCATATGAAATTAAGATCCTTTGCTGAGACCAACATATCAATATAATCGAGTGTTTGACTTCAATTTGTCTATGGTGATTATTAATTAACATGTGTCAATCATATTATTAAATAAACTAACTTTGTTACTGGACAAAATGTGTACTATCTAGGAATTCAAAATATATATTCAAAGTATATGTAAAATGTTCAGGAAAACATTTCTGTTTCAACTGTCTTCAGTTATCAGTGATTTGTTTGTTTTGCTTTTAAACTTAAATATTCATTCCATTCCATTGCAATGCTAATCTAAAAGTAAGAGAAACAAGGCCTTTCAAAAGATCTACTGAAGGCAAAATTTAACTTTACAAGTACGATCCAAATATACGACCCTTCCACTAAGATCGATGATGAGGCCTGGATGGAGCATTGTGTTGACAAACTGCGATCATTAATCTTCGTTCAAATAGAAAGAGACATCATGCTTTAAATTGTTGAGTCCACTATTTGAAGATCACAAATAACAGCACAACTCTTCAATGAGTTCTCGTTAATGCGATACATTTTGCATCTGTTGATTTTGTCAGCTTAAGCCAGCATAGTCGGCTAGTAGTATGTTGCAAGGAAACCTTAAATGTAACAATGCAATTTCCGGTAATAATCTAGTTATTAAAAGACGGATGGAACACGCAAGCATAGCTGTGGTGTAAATTGTTTGTACAAACTTTTAAAAATTACTTCTCAGTAAACCATCTGTTTTTAGCACAAATATATTATGAATCAATTTTTAATAATTCATCAAAAGTGCATAATGATGATGTTAAGGAGAATTGCCATTTGAATTATAACTATTTTATATGGTGAATTCAGGTAAATTTTAACACAACCAAACTTTCTTAATGTTTTATCTAGTGATGATGTGATATACAATTTATCTACATTATTAATGTCTATGTTTGTATAAATATCTTCAGCTTTCTTTCTTCTAAAGAACAAGGTCGGCAGTGAACTGTCAAAACTATCTAGATCATTGTGGGATTGAACAATCTGCATTATATGTACATATCATGTACTACATAATATTAATTTATAATGTATTAGTTATAAATAGATAATAATATATTGACTTTAATATTAAGCCTGATAATACAAATTGTGTGTACACTATTACAATTCTTTTGTTTGTTACTTAAATGTATAAATATATAATTAAGTATGTTTTCTTTTGACAGATGCAACTGCAATAGAAAGTAGCAGCACAATATTTTCTGATGCCATCCTTCTACTTGGATCTCACTCTCTAGGCGCTTCACTAACACAGGACGATCCATCTGTTAACAAGCAAACTCCTGTTCTACTCTTTGCTACAAGTCTACTTGACACATCCAGTTTGCTTACACAAGACCTCTTTCCTGCACATATCTCAGAGACTTTGTCATCAATAGATGCTATTTCACTAACTACAGTTGTAGAAAACATATCTGCAGTCAAGGAATATGACATTTCTAAAACTAACAAAACTTCATTATCATTAGAGTACTCTGAAATGATGTCATTAACTTTGATGACGTCAAGTAGTATTAGTATTAGTAATAGTGCTTTGAATATGGGAGTTGCAGACTCATTGATGTCATCTGTAGTGGATGATAAGGATACCGGTTCATCTACTTACTTGATGCCACCACAAAGAACTGTTCTATTTGAAACAGTCTCTCAAACTGTGTTAACAACTAGTTTTCAAAATATCCCTGTGCTGGATACAATTGATATAAAACAGACTTCTACTATAATTCGTCCTCGTGTTTCTGATCTAAAGTTTTCAAGTAACAAAGAACAAACTCTCAGTGTAGCAGAAAGTATTTTCTCATACTCATTATCTGTGATACAAAGTCCATTACATTCATCCTATGCAAAACAGCCTTTTGCAGATAGTGAATCCCTTTTGTTGATTTCTTCTTCAGAACATGTGACATTAGTTCTCAGTGAAGAAGGTTTTTTATCCACTTCCAGCCAATCAAAAACTGCAAGTGACGATGTAGGTGTTGCGTGGGGTAGTTCTAATTTAGACTCTCACATGTCACAGCAAGTCTCTGACTCTCTGACCACTTCTGTGATATCCACTGTGCCTTTCAGCTCAAATCTGTTTACTGTAACCAGTTCAATTGATGCAATGTCATCGATCTCACATGTTAACACAATGAGTTCGTATTCTGAAGACAACAATGTAAAATCACTTGTGCCAAAGTCTTACCTCCCAGCAATATCTAGTGTAGAAATAGAATCTAGTATTAGCACTGTTTCTTCAGCTCGTATAGAAGATACCCAGAGACATTCACAATCAATTCCCACGAGAACAGTTACAACAGATCTGAGTCAGGTGACCATACAGCCAACTTATTTCAATAGCTTTTCAACCCTTCATGATATAATACCATCTCAGACCAGTTTTAGTAATATGGAACCTTTTAAAACTTCAGTTGAGACATCAAAGACTGTTCAGGGTGGTGCTAGTATAGACAGTGTTATGTATTCTTCAATGGAACAGTCAGTTCCAGCATCAGCAAAAACATCTATGATGGAAATAATGGTAACTAAATCTATGCAGTCTGATATTGATGTGAGTCTACAAAGTGTGTCTCGTGTCGTAGGATCCACTGGCTTGTTGATGCATTCTGCCAGTATTCAGTCAAGCAATGGTGCAGTGCTGGACACACCAGCAACAATATCACATCCAGCAGGATCATCTAGTGCAATTCTTTCAATACCATCTATAATATTCAGCTCATTCTTGCCCACTGTTATGCAGACAAATGCTGAACCAGTGACAATTTCAATACCTTCTCAGACAGAAACAATATCACCATCTTTTATGATTCACGGAACTTCTACCACAAGCTATTCCACAGACATATTATATTCTGATATTATACCAGTAGGTTCCGAAAGGTATACCTCAATTGAGGACACATCTTCTGTGGCATCAGTTGTTTCAGATACTTATCACACCATAGCTTCAGACATTCATAGCTCAGTTATAGCAATGGCAACGGTATCCACTGTTACAATGTCATCTTCCATTGAAGTAGTGGCTACAGGAAGTTATGTCTTGTCCACATCAAGAACAGCAACCTTGTCATCTCCAGTGATTTCAGTAGCTTCAGATATGTATAGCCAAGTAACAGGAACTGCTACCTTATCACCATTAATGGATTTAACAGCTTCAGATATGTATACAACTGTCGCAGGAGCTATGAAAACATCTCTGGTTTTGCCCACATCTCCCGAAATGTATTCTCCTTTCACAACAACGGTAACATTTTCATCCTTAGAATCAGGTTACACCACTTTAACAGACTCAACTTTGACAATTAAAACAGCAGACAGTTTCAGCTACTCTGACACAACAGCTAGTCGTGAATCTATAATACATATGATTTCATCTATATTTCCAACCACCTTATCATCAGTGACTGAAGGTTTTGGTTCGGTGTCATCTGTTACTGAAGTCTTTGATTCAGCATCATCCTTTGATCTACACACATCACAAGTATTGGAGTCACAAGTTCTGTCAGCATCGTTCAAGCCAGTGTCACAAGTAATGCCAACAACTCAAATTCTGTCCAGTATATTCATTCCCGTGTCGCAAGCTACACCAACAAGTCAAATTCTATCCAGTATATTCATTCCAGTGTCACAAGCTACACCAACAAGTCAAATTCTATCCAGTATATTCATTCCAGTATCACAAGTAACAGCAACAACTCAAATTCTATCCAGTATATTCATTCCTATGTCACAAGCTACACCAACAACTCAAATTCTGTCCAGTATATTCATTCCAGTGTCACAAGCTACACCAACAAGTCAAATGTCACAATCATTCTTGCCTACAAGGAGTGAATCATTTGATATATCTTCAATATCTACGTCATTGCCAGTGTTACCAGTGGATTCAGAACTGCTTACTTCTTCCATAGGAACCATTGAACTACCTAAGTCATATACAATGACTGAAATAACAAGTGCTTATAGTCTATGGATGTCTACATTTGAAGTGTCAAGCTCATCAGGATATGTGCTTCCAACTGAAACTGTCCTAAGTAGTCCATTAGCAGCAGAGTCAAGTGCTAGTTTTATGACACCGTCTCTGGTGTTGGAAAGTTTGTCTGGAACATCACCAGGAAGCATATTACATGTAATAACAATCTCGGATACATTTTCTGAATCTTCGTTTGTAACTGCTTCAAATAGTTTTATACATTTTTCACTTTCTACTGCTAGTAGTATTCAGCAGTCTGCTGAGTTATCTGCATACTTTTCGTCAGCCACTGCAAGTATGGAACTAACACTTACAGATTTAACAACTGTATCAAACATAATTCAGTCACCAGACCTATCTACACTTTCTTCCTTAGCCAGCACAAGTTTGGAACTAACACTAACAGATTTAGCAAGTGTATCAAACGTTATTCAGTCACCAGATGTATCTGCACTTTCTACCTTAGCCAGCACAAGTGTGGAACTTTCATATTTGGATTTAACAACTATGTCAAACATCATGCCGTTATTAAGTACAACACTAGAGATACCAAGCTTTAGTGTTCCTCCATTTTATTCCACAAGCATACTAACATTCAGTAACTCATCATCTATCCTCCCAGTACCACAGTCTCTAACAGAAACTCTTGTTGCCTCTGCCACTACTTCAACTAACAGTACACTTCTAATGCCGACTGTTTCAATGGAAAGTTTTAGTAACAGTGTAAATGAATTGTCTAGTCAATTCCTGGTGTCATCTCCATTTATTGAAAGTCTAACTATATCGCCTAGCCAATCCATCAAATCGTCTCATTTTAGTCAAAGTGTCACTTCTGGATTACCTACCCATTCAATGGAATCATCTATGTTTATTCCAAGTGTAATGCCAGTGTTTTCAAGCATATCACTGGAATTCTCTCCCTCCATGCAAAGTGTACTGTCAAGTCAGATATTGCAATCATCGTCATTAAGACAAAGTATGTCAGAACAGTCATCTCTGTTTACTCCAGTGTTGCCCATCAGCACATTGGAATCACCACTGGAAACATCTCTCATTACTAGTCAGTCAATAGAGTTGTCTCCCTTCATCCCAAGCGAGACCATATCATTGTCTAGTGAATCATTGGAATTGTCTTTACTTACACAAAGTATAACTCCAATTATATCCAGTCAGTCATTGAAATTGTCTCCCAGTGTTCCAAGTATGACATCGGATATTTTGTTGGAATCATCTCCAGTTTTGAGTACATTTTGGGAGTCATCTATGTTTGTTCCGAGCAACTCTGTAATATTACCAAGCAGATCCTTAGAGTCATCTTATGTAATTGCTAGTGTGACGCCACCACTAATTTCAGTAACATCAATAATTACAGAGGTTTCACCAACACAGAATGTGTCAGAATCTATCACAATTTCAAGCTTGACCACCATAGAAGCAACATCATCTGTCATTGTTGATGTAAATACCACGTCAACACCATCCACAGTTCCAGTTTCAACACCATCCACAGTTCCAGTTTCAACTACTCCATCACTGAATACCAGTACAGCACTCACACAGTTCTGGGTTGTCACAGGTAAATTGTTTCTGCCAAGTTATATTTTATTTACTTCGCAAAACCATTGCTATACACAGAATTGTACAGTGATCACCCATTATAATAGTATGTTCACGTACTAGCAATATTAAGTTGGGAACAATTGAACATCAATTTTAATGTGTTTTGTAGCATCTGGTAACAAACATATGTTCCTTTCATTGCTTGTTCTTTACAACAGCTCCAAGTCTTATTGCCAAGTATAATTGGTAATTAGCAATATACATACATACCACTTCTACCAGCATCTCTCTGTGTATCATTTCTTATGTCTCATTGGGTTAGTTCTACTTCCAATCAGTGATTCACAACTGGTCCATCAAAGGCTGTGGTGTGTGTTATCTTGTCTGGGAAAGTGCACATAAAATACCCCTTGCTGTTATTCAGTAAGAGTAGTCTGTGGTGGCAGCAGGTTTCTTGTGAGACCATGTGTCGACGTAACTGTCCGTTCGACATCCACTAACTGCTGCTTATTAATCAATGTGTTCCAGTGATGTCGTTAAACAAATAAACTTTATCTTTAACCCCAATTTTGGCTGTAGTCCACAAGACCCAAAGTAACTCTATCAAGTTACACAAATTACTGTAGAATAATACATTGTAATCATTGTTTACTATTTTGGTCCAGTTATTAAGGTGAGGACACCTATTGATATCTCACTGAAGCCATTTCGTGTTGACGTTGAGAACAAACTATCAGTAATCTATGAAGAGGCTTTTCTGCGCCAGGATCTCATAGACAATGGCACATATGTCCCACTGCGAAGACGAAAGCGATATTCAGTGTCTCCCTCTGGTGACATAAAACTGCAGGTAACCAAGCTGTATATTTAATCTCATTACAATCAGATTTCAAATCAACTCCTCATACTGTAAAGTTACCATGAAAATTTTGGTTGCGTTTAATTTGCGTATAGTTCGCGCCCAATCTCAATTAGCGAAATTTATAAGCACGCATAATTTTACTGCTTATAATGTGCTTGAAATAAGGCGATGGAATTTCGCTAAATTTAAACGTCGCGAACATGCGCTTAGGTGTGTATTCATGAAAAAAACATGTTGCAATATTAATAGTTATGTTTGTGTACTAATTGTAGGTGTTAAATGTAAGCAGAGAAGCTGATACTAACAATGTACACCTGACGTACATCATTGAGAGGAAGGGAAGTCTTGTTCTGGCAAAGATTGCTGTCGAGAGAATGAATCTCCTTGAAGACCAGGAAGTTGCTCTCAGACTTGGCTACGTTGTCTTCACCAAGGCGGAACGTGGGTCACACTTTTACAATTTAAAGTATTTTTTATTAAAGTAATACACAACAGGATTAGAATTGAAATGTATACACTGCAAATGCACTGCAAATGCACTGCAAATGCACTGCAAATGCACCCAGTTTAAAAAAAAAAAAATGCCCACAAAACAATCAACATGCACGGGTGCAGGTACAAAGGTAATTTCGAGCTATGTAAAATTGTTTTACATAAATTGGAACAATACATTGCTGTTGGAAAAGATCAAAATGCACCCAGTTTAGAAAGGTATTTTGCACATGCTAAAATCAGAATGCACTCACTGGTGCAGGTACAACAATCCAATTTTGAGTCATGTATTACAACAAAGGCCAAACGTGTTAAATTTGTTGCTTATAGTTTATTAACGTAGCATTGTTAAAGTCAAGATTGTATTACTAGATCATGTTTCAAAGTTTACTTGTTTGGAGAACAAAACTATTCAACTTACTGAATGGAAATAATCCCGTCACAGTCGGGCTGATATGACACTGGTTATCGTATCTTCTTCTTCTGCGGTCAAATTTTAACATGATCATGCTAGATCATTATCGGATCAATATTGTTCCATATGTCAATGATTAGCAATGTACCACTTCACAATTTTAGTTTGTCATAACAAAAGGAGTTTCCTAATTGAAATAATTAAATTAATTAATTTTATGATTGGGTGTCTAAACAATGTTATGTTTGACCATCTTCATTTTTGTAAAAAACTAAAATGCTTACCATACTGTAAGTAAAATAATACTGTACTGATTGTCACAATTCTCACAATGGGACATCTATTTTAAGTCTGTCCATTCATGAAAATACTTGTTTAGTCCACTCCTGTTTGTAAAGACTTCCATGCTATGAACAAGCTAAACTTGTACATATAAATGTACTTTTATATAATACCTTTTTAGTTAACCTTTCTATAAAGTTTAGTTATTTGAAAAATTATAGTAATTTGTTTGGTAAACATTATATGCAGTGATTTTGATGGAATACTCAGTTATAAAAAGGTCACATTATTATTACAAGCACTATTGAGCTAATTAGTGAGAATGCATTAACCAGGTCATTTGGTATTCAAATGACGTCATGAACTGTAGTTACTATTTTAATGATAACCATAATGGCATTACATGCCATATGCCGCTGAATAGCGGCCTGGGCATAATAAAATTCTGTTCTGTTCTGTTCTGAAGCATAATTTAACTGGTGGTGTGACGAGTGCCATCACACTATAAAGACGTTTAATGGGCCGTATTTATTATGCACTCTCAGCTTTACTAGTATTGACAATTCAGTACCGGTATGGTTTGATACTTTACTTGATATCCCAAATAATCTCCATTCTAACAAGAAATTGAAAGTGTAACTGGTTTTAACCTCAAGTGTATACATTATTTTGTATTGGAATAGAGGCACAATCGGGATTTAAAATGTGTCTTAATGAAGTGTCACTTTTCAAGTAAAATAATAAAACTCGAAGAACTGTGTTGTATTAAAGCGTACATCAAGGAGCCAGTAGACAGTCCGGTGGATCAGAAACTGTGGATTATTGGCGCTGTTCTTGGAGGTGTGGCTTTCTTCCTCCTCGTCTGGCTGACCGCCTGTATTCTATACCGATGCTGCTGTGATAAAAACACAAACAAGTCTGTCGAACCCCATCTAGTTAAGATGGTCAGGGATGGAGAAGAGGTTAGTACCGGTACTTATTTATTTTGAATTTTGGTGTTATGTGAGGTGACTTCGAAGGACAGATTCCAAGATGATAAAATTCTATGGAATTATTATATTTATGTGCCGATAATGTGGAAGTAATCCTAAATCAGTTGTTCTCCTTGCTGCTAGGAAAGTAAAAATATCCTTGTTACTTTGTCTTGTGCCATGAAATTGGTGTCTGATAATCAAATTGTGATAACTCGAACTATGAGCTATCATATTTAAACACTGCCCATATGATTAAAACATCAACCATGTCATAAGCATTACTTGTACAGACGGGGAGTGGGACTTAGCTTAGAGGTGAAGCACTTAAAAGAGATGTGCTTTGTTTTGCCTCTAACCAACACAGTATTATATTTATACAATAAAGATATTATTAAAATTAAAAATGTCAACAGACTGTGCAATCAGGCTTTGTAGATTTTTTTTACATTTCCATTGCCCACTACTTTGTCAATGACTCTGTCTTTGTGGTTAATTTGGTCTTTGTCGGTTAATTCAGTCTTTATTTGTTATTTGTACACTCTAAACTTTGAAAATTGCAATAACTCAATTATAATTCTTTGATGTGTATCATGTATATATTCATACTTTAAAAAATTATGAAGTGTATCATGCATATATTCATACATGTACTTTAAAAGATGAAATTAAAATTATATACCCCTGGTAGATGTTTTCTCACATTCGTATCCGATTGCTGTTTTGGGGTGATATTTGACTAAGCTCAGTGATTAAGTATTTGCATAAGGTGTAAGATTAATTCCACTCAATGAACCTTTTTTCTCATTCCAACCAATGTTCCATAACTAGTGTATCAATGTGTTGTATATAATGTTGTTTAAATAAACTTCCAAACATAATCCTAAAGACTCAGGACTCCGATGTTTCATGAATCTTCAGTGAAATGTAATACACTATAAAATGTTACTGTTTCAGAATGATGGTAGGTGTAAATGTTTTTATGTGTGTGTACATGTGCATGCTTGCATGCTTTCATGTATATTTAAACTTCTTCGCATTCGCCATGTATATTTAAACAATAATTCATGATTAAAACTGAATTACAGAAGGATACTCCAGTCTCTCTCTATGGAAAGGTTTCTTGTAATAAATAAAATACTATACTCGTTACTTTTTTTTAACTCTATATTATTAATTATTTACAACTCATGTGTTTTAAATTGTACATTCACACGTTTTTACTCATGATATTCAATTGAAAACACACTCGTAAATAAATGGTCTCTTACAGGAACTTGTTTAGTATTCTATATATCACCCGTTAATGGAATGGAAAATATTCGTCCCTCCACAAAATAGATACTGAGTCTATAGCAACCACTGTAGGGCGACCAGGTTGATCCTCAAGAACAAAAAATAGTTCAAAATAAAATAAATCATCCATAAGAACCTTTTGTAGGAGATATCGCTGCCATTATAATTTGTGATATGTCTTACGACATCTCCCAAAGAGATAGCACTTCATATAAGTTTTATGGTCTACAGACTGTTTTTAGAGCTCATCACTAAGAAACGTGACCGTTCTACATGTAAATATGATGTCATGCAAGTGTTATTTTTCATTTAATTTCAGTCAATAATTATCGTAATTAGACAGAATGATAATACATTATAAAAGGAATACCCCACCGTGTCTCATTGAAAAAAGTAAACATTTCCTTGGGAAAACTTCACATTTTCTACTTTTGTCAGCTCATTGAAAATGATGATATCACAAGACAATTGTGAAGTATCCTCTATCTATTTCTAACAGATACAATCAAACCTGCTTGAGCGGCCACCTGTATTAAACAGCCACCTGTCTTAAAGGGTCACCATAATATTCTACCAAATCATCCGTTTTAGTGCATTATGACATGTATTAAGCAGCCACCTATCTTAAGAGGCCACTTTTATTTACTCCCTTAGGTGGCTGCTTAATACAGGTTTAACTGTAATACACAAACATAAGACATACATGTGTATTAATACATGTAGAGACAATACCTACATAGCTGTTGGGAATCATTACACACATATAGTATACATTACATAGTGCACAGGGAACAGCACATTGAGCCATGCATATACAACGCATGAATCAGACAGGTAATTTAGCCTTTGATAGAGAAAATCAATAAGCAAAATACAATCTAAAATACAGTACAACAAAACCCCACCACATGCACGAAACCAAACCACGAGTGTTGATCAACTGTCAATAATTGTAGCCACATAACTGGTACCCAGAACCATCCAGGTGTGAACTAAGTCATATATTTAATGGCTTGACTATTCTTGTGATTGTACTTGTTTTTATAGTACTGCCACTGCTGACTTTAAATACATGTATGTATGTCACTCAGCTACTGCGTGTGTCTGTAACTGACATGTTCAATAGGCAGTCCCTGCATGTTTAAACATGACTTCTAATTCGCCAGAACAGATAAGCTTTATTCATTATGAGAAGTGTATTTAGTGTGTGATAATATACAATCATGGTGTTATGTGCAAGTTGTCGTGTTAAGGTAACCCATGTTATTTCTGTTCATGTGTCACTGTGATTGGATTTTTAAAATATCTCTACATGGATTTACACATGTTGTATTATGCTACATGTCTAATTTATCACCTCAAAATGCTATTGATTTTGTTTGGCCTTCATACAACTATAGGTTATTTCGAGTATTAATAGCACATTGTTTGTTTATACATGTATCAGCTAATTACGAATCATGTGAGATTATTTTAGAACAATGGTATTTATTGCCTGAGGTTTAGCATTGGATGAAGGTTTGGTGGGTGTAATTTGGTTGCATGAATAATGTCTTACAGGAAAAGCACAAAATATATCTGACGTAGTAAATTAATGGGACTATTTGACAAGATTGGTATTTATTCCCAGGTATATATTGCGTTAATTATGGGTTGGTATAGGTATAATTGTGTCGAATTATATGAAAGGACTGTTTACTTTATGAAACAAAAGTGCAGACATTAAGTGTCTCATACTCTGTGATTATGGGACTCATAGAATACAACAATTGGTAATAAATATTATTTAAACCAGCCCGGAATAGCTGAAAATATTTTGTTTATATAGGAGTATGTTTACACAAAGCTACTCGTAATTATTTTCATTTTAATGCTTATTAAATTTTGTTTGCAAAATTAACCTTTATTTTTGTATTGTTTACAAAGTGACCTTTATCTTTGTGTAATAATAGCACCCGGGAGGTATACTATACGGTGGAAATACTATATACAGTCAAACCTGAATATAACGATCACCTATAACAGGATCGACATATAAAGTGAAACATTTTAAGTGGCTTTTATCCACCAAAGGTTCAAGCACCCCCGTCTTTGCCACGGTCTGCCATAAAGCTTAATGTCAAAGCTGTATCCAAGGTGGCCTCTATATATAGGTTGAAATCTTGAAATACGTAGATTAGTGTACTGAAGGGACACATGATGTAAAGGTGGTTATTATATAAAGGTGGCCGTTATAGCAGGTTACACTGTAGCCTACATTGCTTGTTAACTTGTATCGGCACACTGCTTTTACCTACATGTCAAAACAGTGACAGCCAAGACAAAATACACATTCTACTAAACAAATGAATACAGAAAGTGGGTACATGTAAATAAATCGTCTATGTCGATGTATTCTCAGGAACAATATGGTCAGCCTGCGCCCAGCCCGGAATGTGCAGATGAGGCCAACAAAGAGCCCGGATTGACTCGAACCAGTCCCAAAAAAATGGTCTATGAAGTCAACCCTGAACCTGTTGGAAATACAGCTGTCCTGAAGAAAACTCCAGATGTTGTCATGGAGACAGCAAACCTACAGTATGTTCACTTAAGAATTGAACTTGATAACTTGTGACGTTCATGAAAGTATGAACCACAAAACCGCTTTACACACATGAGCTTTAGAGAGTGATTAAAACGAAATTGATTTCATGAGGGTCTTTATCTTGACAATAAAATGAAGCGAATTTAACATTCTGTTTATTACTCCAGTCAATTCATTGTGAAATGCTTTTCAAAACATTCACGATGCTGTGATGTCATTATAAATTTTTTAAAAGAAAAACTGATGCTCGATGTCATTTTCACAGTTTCTAAATTAAAATTTTAGAGTTGTATCTGTTGAGCAAAGATTTGTATAATACATCCTTTGGACTTGGTTTTCTATAAGGATGCAGTTAGGATTACAATTATGGTGTTGACAGTTGTAATGAATTCTGTTTGCAGAATTAGTGCTATTCCAAACCACACTGGGTTTGGGGCGGCTGATGTCACGTACATATCTGAGGATGCTGAAAACACAGCTGCAGTCAACAGAACCGCTGTGAAAAAACTCAGAAAAAAGAAAACCAGAAAAGCTAATGGTAAACATTGTTTGAGGAATATGTTTATATTTCAAGTTTGCTACTTGTAAATGTTTTACATTTGACTATGTTAATGGTTTTGACATTTAGGTTAACTGTATTTGTATTAATTTAATATATAAATGTCTGATGCATAAACATTTATGTGTTTGTTTGATGGAGAAACATTTATGTGTTTGTTTGATATAGAAACATTTATGTATTTTTTTGATAGAGAAATAGAGAAACATTTATGTATTTGATTGATGGAGAAACATTTATGTATTTGTTTGATGGAGAAGCATTAATTTTATGTATTTGTTTGATGGATAAAATGTGTGTATTTGATGGATAAATCTTAACGCTTTAGGTGTCAAGTCTCCATTGCAAGAGCAGCAAGTTGTGCCAGAGCAGGATATGACCTTGAACTCTCAACCTCACCCTGCTCCTAGGCATCCGCCTCTATCTCAAGCAGATCTTTCAACTACAGTCGAGGTACATCCATGCACTCAAATTTTTCAATACTGTCTATTTTAGTGGGGTTATATTGGGTGAAATGTCTCATTACAATAAGCCGTACTAACAAACAACTACTAAATAGGCTGAAATTTAGACTAAAAGTAGTTATCCAGATCTTCCTTAGCAATTATTGGTCTTGCAAGCATGAAATATTCTTCTCTTAAAAGAAATGAAGATATATTCAAGAAGCACAAATCTCCTTCATACTCATCAGCTAGATGAAGCCAGTGCTATGATATGCTTCCAGTACCATCTTTGTGTGTCATCACTAAGTCTGCCTCGTCCCATGTACATGTATGTTGGTCTTATCTCTACCAGCTCCAGTACCATCTGTCTCCACCATGTGTGCATTATTATCCCATACTAGACCCACCTACCAACTCCAGTTCTGTATGTCCCAAGTCTGCCTCGTCCCATGTATGTTGGTCCTATCTCTACCAGCTCCAGTGCAATCAGTGTTAGACCTATCTATTCTTCCTATAAAATTACCAGTCTCATTCTATGCTAAGCTTTTTCTCTTGCATTATCATGTCATCATAAATAATATCAATAACAATATATTGCAATGTCTTGTGTGATGTCTGAATGTAGTTAATGATGTGTAATATGTTATAATGAATTTGAAAAATGAGTTTAAGAGTTTATTATTCATAGGAGGAAGAAGAACTTCTGGAGAAATCTGAGATGGAAAGAATTCGCAACAAGCAACGACTTCGAGCACAGAAAAAGAGAGATCGGGATAGTAAGTAGCTTTTTGGAGGACAATAGTGCACTGTGATAGCATGTAGTACATTCACAGAGGGCTGAATCTTGCTAGTGAATCACGCTTACCAGGTAGTTTTATTGTTCATGGAAACAAATATCCAAATAAGGTTTATCAATGGAAAGGAATGTTCTACCCTTTCTATGAGTTAGTACCAAAATATTTTAAATGCTTTTCAGATAAAATAGTCTATTTTAGACAAACGTTGTACTATTTTATGTAAATTAATTATTTCTCTGCAAATGGACATGTTTGCATCCTGGATCTAAACTTGAGACATGATTTGTCAGAAGAAGAAAGTCTAATTATTCAAATAAACTAAAACACCTAATAAGCAATAAATATCACAAACATGCTATCAAATCATAAATGTATTCATGTTTCATTGACATTAAAACCAATTCAACATCTTTAGTATTCTGATGCACATACTTCATTCTGGCTGTCATGTTGTGTTTAGAATCGAACCCGGTCAAGGACAAGTTCATTGATTACCACGACTCCCAGCGAGAGATAGATGACGTTCTCGGAGCCCCACATCCAACAGGCAACGTTTCTATTCCAGAAGTGTTTGTGCATAAAACCAAAAAGAGGTAATATCATTAAACGATAACAATGAGACTTGGTCATAGAAATCCACGACTGGTTTATCAAATTCCGTGGTGTGTGTTATCCTGTCTATGTGATAGTTCACATAAAAGACCCCTTGCTGTTTTTCGGTAAGAGTAGCCCATGAAGCGGCGATAGCGGGTTTCCTCTGTGAACATG
>JAULBR010138629.1:0-18074 GCA_032355825.1 Melanodrymia aurantiaca
GCAGTATCAGACAGGGCAGTATCAGACAGGGCAGTATCAGACAGGGCAGTATCAGACAGGGCAGTATCAGACAGGGCGGTACAGACACGAAGACACGTCCAAACAAATGTTTTACACAGTGCAGCTCGAGTTGTCTCAGTACGATAATAGTTAACGTGGCCAATCAATAGACAACAATTGCAAGCGTTTAATCCATCATGCACAGTTACCACAGTATATTTTTTAAACGAAAGTTAAATAAACTTGTTTTTATCTTATGCTTTAAAAATTGGAAGCAACGCCACTTCTTTTAAGTATAATTAGCTGACAATATTCAAAGACGCAGTTAGTAATCTTTACACAGTTAGTTTATTCGTCAATATTTCCAATAGCAACAAAGATGACAACCGTTACATTAGTTCAACAGACAGACAACACTGTCAACATTTCCTACAATACAGTTCACGTTTCCCTGTAACGATTGTTGCATTAAACACGACGTGACTCCTCAAGATATTGTTGTAAGAACATTTATATTGATCTTCTGCATGTTGTTATGACCACCGACAGTTGTCGTTTGTTTACATAAGTCTGATACATGCACTATAAAGCACTTTCCGGGTGATTTCACTTTGTAACGCCTACTTGTGTTTTATTGACCATTCAGCTTTAAATTAATCGAATATAATTATTATATATGTTGACAATGCGCTAATATTTCAAGGAAACATTATTAATTTAGGAGGGAATTCAGGATAATATTTGGTTGGCCTTTGAATTTACATAGGCGGAGGTTCATATTAATTTATTTTGGCAAATGGTCTTATGTAGGAAATCCATACGAAATACTTGAGATACTTTCATAAATGTTTCTAGGAAGAAAATTTGTATAACTAATTTTACATCAGCCTCATTTATAGTTTTAACTTCCTATGTTTGTTATCGTCATTCAATGGCTAATTAGATGATCAGTTTTTAATTATTTTCTGATGCTCAAGCGCTCCCATTGGGAAAAGAAGATAGATGCTATGTCCTTAATTCTAATTTCATATTCGTGCGCTACAATGATGAATAACAAATACACAAACAAGACGCAATGGGAAATCTGGTACAGCTCATGTCGATTTCCAACAACGGACATTACTCAATTATTGTATAACAGCGAAATCCTTAAAATGGTATGAAAATGGCCGACTGTTTCCGAATAATCAAAGAGTGAACGTTGGAACAGGCTTATTACAAATTAGTTAAGGTCCGTATAATGAAACATCATCTGTTATTACTATAGGGCAGTCATCTGCTAATTAGTTTACTATGGTATGACGACAGGTGTATTCATAATATGTAGTTCTGATTAATGTCATCAAAGCGTGGACAGTCGCGGAGACAGCGTAGTTATGTAATGACATCTCAACTAATTTGTCAACACGTGTAATAAACAGGAGTGGGGTTTAATGTGATGCCTGGTAGTCACATTCACGGCTAATATGAATCAATATAACCGACCTGTTGCTAAATGTTACCTGGTCCGAGTTTGATGACGTAGCCACCGTATGACAAGATAAAATTTATCATAATTGTATTACTGTATGAGAGTCCAAGAGATATTTAATCAAACACGTGGCAATATGCACTCACAAACCAGTGTTTATAAGATGAAAAGTAAAGTTTATTTTATTTAACTACGCCACTAGAAACACATCGATTATAAATCAGCGGTTATTGGACGTCAGACGCATGGTTATATTGACACATGGTCTCAGAGGAAACCCGCTTTCGCCGCTACTCTTATCGAAAAACAGCAAGGGGTCTTTTATGTGTACTATCCCATAGACAGAATAGCACACACCACAGAATTTGATAAACCAGACTGTTTATTCAATGACGATTCAAAGTGTTTCATGTATAACCATTTGTTCACTTGGAATATCTTGAATTATTGTGCAAATTGATGGGTTAAAGTGTTTAAATTGAATGACAAAGACAGTTTGATTACTGTCTCTGTGCGTGAGATAATTATATGACATTGAAAGGAAGATATAAGTATATTATTTTTCAACTACTATTTACAGTTACCACAGTGTTTAATATCAAAACAAATCCAGTATAAATACAGTCAAAACTAGTGGCCACCTTTATATATTAAGGCACATTTTCTAGATTAACCTCGCAATTCATCTGTTTTAGTTAACATCTAACTTGCATTGAGCAGACACTGTACGTGCCCATAATTGTTATGGGCATTTAGTATGTGACTATACTTAAAAAGGCACAATGCCTAGCTATAGGGCAAATGCCGTTATGTTTGTATACACGTAATGCTATTTGTAGCATATTACTGGTTTCTGGGGATTTGTGTACTATTAAAATTAACGTTTTTATTTCTTACAATATCAATATACATGTATGTATATTTAATGCGTCTGTTGTAGCTTAATAACATGGTCTTTGGAGTTTTGTCGACAATAATTTGACAAGACGAATTATTTTACGCAGCTATTATAACAATTTGAAGTATGTCAATGTTGCGGTGGCATTCACCTTAAAACTAGACACTGTCATGCCTTTTAAATAACTGCATGCAAACCTTATGCTTAGCCTTGACTGCAACATGTTTAAACTTCGATTTCAACATACATAACACAACGGAAAACAAATATAATCTAGTGACTGTTAGTGCCTTTTGACAGCACTTCTTTTCTGTTTAATGTCCTGTGTATTATTGATTTATATTTTGTTTACTTTTTCTAGCACATGTAGTCGGATATATTTGGCCGATATCGTCAAGGGAAATGACGATAGAAATGTGTGCCTAGTTTCTGAAACAACTTTAACTTCGGTGATTGTTAAATGGTCTAGTGGAATAGTTACAAACTATGTGCAGCACAAACATTTCTTAATTGTTTTGTGGTCATAGCGTTCCATCAGTCACATATAATTTGTATTTGTCCCATCAGCATTACAAAATGACAGCGACATTTCTCTTAAAACTGATCATATTACAGAGTTACAATCTGTAGCTAGTGAAATGACTAAGCCAATCTGAGTTAGCAATTACCAATGAGTAAATACTATCAATAACTTGGTCCGTAAATGTCCATTAAGTCACAATAGGCTGGCTCTAGGCGTCCGCTTGGCAAAAGGAATCATGTTACCATAGGTTTCTATTATTTTCACAAAAGACTTGCCCTTTAATGTACCGTTGTTTTTCAATTAATGTTTTCAAAATTTCTCATTAAATTTGGAAATTATTGATCATATATCCCATAAGTCACAATGGAGTTCACCTGGTGAATTATGCAGGTATTATATACTAATAGCTATGTTTTAGTTGATACGGTTACTTGTTTTCAATCCACGAAATAATATTACTTCCCATTGTCGTTCTACCATTACAGTTGTGTTTGTTTAACGACACCACTGGAACGAATTGTTATTAATCAGCGGTTATTGAATGCATGTCGAACGCGGGGTTATATCGCCACTTGGTCACAGAGGAAACCCGATGCCGACACATAGTATATTCTTCTTCTTTTGTGTACTTTCCCATAGACAGGATAGCACACACCGCTGCGTTTGATGGACCATTCGTGGATCACTTTTTTGAACGGGAAATAACCCAACGGGTCCATTGAGGGGGATCGATCCGTTGAACTATCAGATGGGCGTTCTTCCGCCGAGATATGTCCTGAGCCTTTGTTCTAACAAGTCATGTATTTATTTACTTGATTGCTTGTCCATCAATTTCAATAAAATTGGACCAGATATATATAATTATACATGTATATATATAAAAAAAAAATTTTTAGATTTAAAGGCTTCAAGTTTAGTTTTAGGTTCAATACCTTTTTGATGATGTCCCTAGTAAATTATATAAATGAAGCGTCGAGAAATGTCAGTGCCTTTATTATTACTAAAATATTTAACTGTTTCGCTTAACCTAGATGTATATTAAATAGTTTTAGAGTACTTTTGTATCTTTGTGTTATATTAACTATTATAATTGCTTTAATTAAAATTATAGGCCCCAGCTAGGAATGACGTTGTGTATTTTAATGTACATGTTCAGTCAAAGATATAATTTAATTATAAGAGCTAGTTTAGGTAATTAAATTAAGAATATGTTACCTTCAGGCAGCAAGCGTCAGAGAAGGATGAACATGTGTAATACAGCTCGCGGATATTATCACTGCAGGAACACAGTCCCGACGTCACCAGAAACTCAGTCAGCTGTGAACATCCGCTTACGTAACTAGTTTATAGGTTAAAGTAATAGTCTTATTCAGATCTGACTTACTCAAAACATTCTCTATTTGATAGCAGAATCAACTTCCATGTATACCGGTTGATTGGTTGAACTTGTTCTTTGAGATATGTACAATTATTGAATTATATGTTAATACTAAAGCAGGACTTCATCAGTTGATCATATCTGACCTCATAATCAGATATTACTATGTGCTTTTCTATTATGCAGGCCTACCAACTATCCAGAAATTTCTGAAAAATCCGGAATTTTCAACCCATATCTGGAAATCTGGAATTGATACCAAATATCTGGAATTTTTTTCAAAATCTATACCAAAAGAATCTCTAATCAACCTTTTCCTTTTTCATTCTCAAATCAAAATATTGGGTACTCATTTCTTCAACATGAATAAGGGCTTATAAGGCATTGCATCTTTTAAACAATTACACGGCATGTCTTTTAAAAAAAAGTGTATTCGGGTCTTAAATGTAAAAATATTATAAAATTCCGAAAAAAACAAATTCCTGCCATGTTGGTCACCCTGATTATGGTGCCATACTTTTATTTACTTAGTTATAACGTACTTACGTGCTATTATCCATTTAAGGTTCAAGCACGTATGTCATGGTGAAACAGTCCAGCTGCCTCGAATGACTGTCCTGGACAGAAACTCGTGTGATAGGGAAAACCCACTACTCATAGCTAGTGTGGTTCAAAATACACTTTCCCACAGACATACCGCGGCCTTTGTTAACCAGTTTTTGGCACTGGTTTGCGTAAGTGGAATCACACCTAACCATTGAGCCTTGTGGAGCACTCACTCTGGGTTGGAGCCTGTACTAGTATTAAAAATCTCACATGCCACGAATGTGATTCGAAAACAGTCTTAAGACCGATGTGTTAACTACTGCACTACCGAGGCCGTATTGTTTATCACGGAGTACCAGAATACGTTGGGTTGTGGATCTCTTGTTTGTTTGTTTGTTTGTTTGTTTGTTTGTTTGTTATTGTTTTTCTTGTTTGGTCTTTCTAGTTGGGGGAGGGGCGGTGAGGGGTGGGGCAAGGTTTGTCTATATATATACATAAAAAAATCATTTCTAGACATTAAAACCCATATTAAAACATACATCATGATTCCTTTCAACTACTGCTTTATTTAACATATTTTGGGTGTAGATTTCAATTTTCCAATACAGTTTGATTTGAAACATATTTTATTGTTTTATAAAAACAAATGTATTAGGCACAAGTTTTACAACTTACTAGACCTTCTCCATAATACATAATACATAATAGACGGCAATAACAATAATACATAGTAATAATATGTGTATATAATATAATATAACTTGAACAGAAATTATAAAACTAGTTTAACGTTTACGACTTGTTTAGCATTTAGTTATTTACTACTTGTATACCTGTGGTATTTAAACGAAAATGTTTTAGTGTTCTACTTTGCAATGAACTAAAGTGCCATGGATATAATATAACGATATCATTAATGCGATAAACTTCAAAACTTCCTGTTTTTTTTACATCTACGTGTTTCTTGTGTGTGTGATATTTCTGGGATTTCAAAAATAGTTTCAGTGATCACTATCTGTGCTATTTGGGATTTTTAGAATAGTTTTATTGATTATATCTCGTAGTTCTATAGGACTTTTCAAATAGTTTGAGGTATCACTATACTTTAATATCTGTGTTAGTTTTAGAATGGTTTAAATGATAACAATAGTATATCTGTAGTGTTTGTGGAATGTTTAGAATAGTTTCAGTGATCACTAACTTTATATCTGTGGTATTTGTGATAAAAATTTTTTATTTGAAAACCCGTTCCGGTAATCACTACAGTCACTCTACTGTTTGTCTATTTCTGATAGTTGAAAAACAGTTCCAGTGACCACTATTTGCTCTTCTGTGGTACTGTATATAATTGTTATGTTTTCTATTCACTATTTGTATATACATGAATGTGTATTTTTGTAGACCATAGTTTGCTTCCCGGTTAGGCCGTCCAAAAGTTTCAACACGGTTTTTGGGTCATACAAATATAGTACTAATATTCTTTTTCAGTCATCCGTTACTTTTCAAAGTTGTACACGTCAATATGATTTTCCTCTTTTCGTTCCTTCTTGTAATGATATCACAGGGAGATGTTTGCTGCCAGGATGAAGTTCACAGTGACACTGAGGGATTCCTGGTCTCCACGAAGTTTTTTCTTCTGTAACACTTTAGTAATTACATTCAATTTCGTTCCCTAATAAACAAATACTATAATATAGCTAAAATGTTCAACCAAATATTGCTGAAAAATATGGACTTTTGTATATAATATATACCATTGGCCGTATGTCTGTGACATGCTGAAAACATGGATAACGCCCTGTTTGTTAGAGTGCATGTCACCGAGCTTTATATTGCCGTATTCGTATTGGTATAGGAAGCATGCTTCACTGACAACTTAATGAATGTCTTAATATAAACATCTTATACAGCCAAATGGACAAATTCATTTCATCATCGATGAACGAGTTTATCTTATCGGTTAACGGGTTTGCAATTACCACAGATTAACGACGACCAGTATAGCTCTCGATTAGCGATGACCACTGTCCAGTATGTCTATTTATATAACGTTCAACGCAGGGAGAACAATACTGTCATGTATAAATATATTGCAAAGGCGCAGTGTATAATATTATGTGTGCCAAATTGCACGTGGTGCACATAAAACACTTAAATTTATATATTATACACAATAGATTTATAGTTTGTTTTAATCTATAGATTATTAATAAATATTATGGTTAATTATTATAACTATAATTTTTACTTTGATAATATTTATTCTGAGCAAATAGTCGTTTTAGACTAAATAGCTTCTATATTTTACTAAATGTGTAGTTAAAATAATCGAGAAATTAAAATTTTAATTAATTGTACAATTTACAATGTATACCTATATTTTGTTGGCCTAACTGTACCACATGTGTCAGACAGTTCTGTGTCTAATAATTTAATTATGTGACACTAACCTATAATTAAGCACTTTAAGTTGCTTTACATGTGGCACGTGTATTTAGTGGTTGCGTAATGGCCACGTGTTAAACGTGCTGCACATTCAACAGCGAGAATAATGATTAAACACACAAGCAACATTACATGGTCTTATGTAAGACTAAAACAAATCTTGAATATTCAGTTCGTAATATACATGTATAACCATTCAACGCCATTGGCATTTGTAAAATGCATTAATCAGGAAGTTTCCATTTGCTGTGTCTGTAAGCTATGTATTAGTACGTAGTCGCAGATCGGGGGTGGGGGAAGGGGTTTGTGGTTGAAGTGTAGTATTTGAACTTTGACTATTAAGTTATATGCACGCTGAATAAATTTATATCGTAATCGTATATAAAATCTATATATTAATAGATATGAAAAAAGCTCCACATCACATGCATATACATGTGATTAGTGTTCGACAAAGAACAGGTTTAAAACTACATGTATGTTCTGTATACAGTTAGAAACGAGCAGACTCAGTATAATATTATATAAAACAGTGTTCCACGATACACAGCACAGGCACATCGTTATTATAGAGTATGCGAAACGTGTTCCAGTAAAAAAAACATCTCAAATATTATACTATACAACTACAAACAAATTCCTAATCACAAACTGTTGTCTGGTAACGAAACGATCGATACAGTATCTTCAACCGACAGTCTATATGTGATAACTTTGATAGTGATAACCTCGTTCAAGTCTATAGTTATAACTTGCCTGGTTTTCTTGTACTAATGGGTATACCTTTGGTAACCAACTTGCCTGGTTTTCTTGTACTAATTGGTAAACCTTTGGTAACCAACGTTTTGTAAACTGTGTGTGTAACGAAAACCATATTGTGGCAGTATTTTCTTGTATATATGTTTTAGCCCTGGTTTCTATTATCAAGGTTAGTTGTTCGGTTTCCCGGTGTACTAGGCAGGTCCACCAGAGGGTGGTTATCCACAGAAGAAAATAGATAAAACTTTGGAAGTTAAAAGAAAAATGTATAATGTTAGACGATACCAGGTGTCCGCGAAATATTAGCATATCATGGCACGTAGATGCCACCTGTATCTCATAAGAATAACTTACTATTTTGTTTTGTCAGGTGTTGTTTTCACAAAAAAATATACGAAAAGTCAACTCGTATGCAAAATGTCAAAGTAGGGTATTGCATCAGGCATCATCTCAGTAAATATCGCGTTGTATTGTTTTGACAAAGTATTATTTATATTAATAATTATTTATTATATGTATTTCAAAACAGTGATATGTAGTATCCGACATGGAAATAATAATATTTATTATTGATAAATATTATTATTTCATTGTCAGATTCAATATACAGTACACATGTATCACTGTTTTGAAATATGCATACTTCGTGTATATTTTGTACGCTCTCGTTGTAAGCTAAACAAAAGTTTTAAAGTACGGTTTTTTCAAATAATTATGTCCGGAAATAAGCAAACCCATAACAGAAGATAACGAGTCCCAGGCTTTATACGATAGAAGAAAAATCCCGATAAATCTATGTGATTAATGCAAGACATGTTTGGATTTAGATTCCTAGGTACCGGTAAGTAGATCCGATATATAATATTACACGTCCGAATCTCGGATGTATACAAGTACTGCAAGCTGTCCGGAGCTACTGCAAACCAAAACATTCTCAACTCATTATTTAATAATTACGTGTGCTATTAATGGGGATTCCGTGGTGTGTGTCCTGTCCACGACGATTGTTTTTCATCATTTTGGTTAGTTAAGACAAACAATATGTTGTCAGATAATTCAAGTGTTAGGAATTTCGATTTTCAGTACAAAACAATTAAAGTAATTTGATAATATTTGCATTTATTTACATAACAAAGAGAAAAAATCGTTGCGGACGGGACAAATACCATGGAATCTCCCAAAATATCCTGCAAATCACTAAAAGTTCATCTACTCAGACGCAAACTAAATATATCTTTTTTTCAATTTCCTAAGATCAATAATTATTATAAGACGAAATGAATCAAATATCCTGTGCAGCAGTTATTTGGGATTCAATAAACTTGCACGTGCTCTAAAACAACGTTTCTTCTTAATATAATCTGCCCAAAAAAAACACTTTCAAGAGTAGCTGCCAATTTACTGTTATAACGTTAAACGTTCTCAGAGTTGTTGGTTTTCTTCATTTCACGGATATGTCCATCGTACGTTGTAACCAGTTTAATCTCTATATCATTCTCACGAGGATATACGAATATGTCCACCGTACGTTGTAACCAGTTTAATTTCTATATCATTCACACGAAGATATACAATATAAGAATATTTCCATCGTACGTTGTAACCAGTTTAATTTCTATATCATTCACACGAAGATATACAATACGAATATTTCCATAGTACGTTGTAACCAGTTTAATTTCTATATCATTCACACGAGAATATACAATACGAATATTTCCATCGCACGTTGTTACCAGTTTAATTTCTATATCATTCACACGAGGATATACAATACGAATAATTCCATCGTACGTCGTAACCAGTTTAATTTCTATATCATTCACACGAAGATATACAATACGAATAATTCCATCGTACGCTGTAACCAGTTTAATTTTATATCATTCACACGAGGATATATACGATACGAATAATTTCATCGTACGTTGTAACCAGTTTAATTTCTATATCATTCACACGAGGACATTGTAACCAGTTTAATTTCTATATCATTCACACGAGGATATACGATACGAATAATTCCATCGTACGTTATAACCAGTTTAATGTCTATATCATTCACACGAAGAGGAAAATAGTTTTAGCTAAAGACCTAGAGATTGACAATCAGATAGAAAAATACCCAGTCAATTGTAAATGTTGATCTATATATACTAATATTTTCGTCAAATACAGTATAAAGTTGAATGAATCTGGCTATTAATTAGGATTTAGTCTATGTCTATCCTTAAGCTATTTATTCTAATGGTGTATATACGAAAATTTCCATCAATAAAATATTACTATCACTATATTTAGGTACAACAATGACCGACCATCCATTAAATATAACTAAATTAGTGACTTATTTATAGCACATACTGCGACTGCTATACATATGTATATAGAAGTTGTAATAATAATTGTTTGATAACAATATTATTAATGTACATGTATGTTTATAAGCTAATTCTTTGTTATTAATAACGAAATGAGATTTTAAAAATCGCTGTAGTTAATTATTACTTAGTATTTTATTGCAATGCAATTATATTTTCAATTAATATTATTTGTGCGTCTGATGAGACTAAACGGAAAAAATGACGGTGTACTGCGGTGTGGTATTAAAGGCACACTCTCGAGTTTTAAAATGGAGACACCTAATGCTATTTCAGACTGGCTAATAGAATATCTCTATTTATTAAAGTTAACATTAATTTTACTTCCATTTTATTACTTACAATGCGTTTTTTTAGCTACTTAGTATCGGGTTATTAGACGTTTACTTACAATATTGTAGTACGATACAAATTATTTTCAGTAAATTCGTATCCGACGTGTCCACAT
The DNA here is from genome assembly GCA_032355825.1 of Melanodrymia aurantiaca. Classification (NCBI taxonomy): domain Eukaryota; kingdom Metazoa; phylum Mollusca; class Gastropoda; order Neomphalida; family Peltospiridae; genus Melanodrymia; species Melanodrymia aurantiaca. The sequence goes on from JAULBR010138629.1 coordinate 10,850, forward strand.
AAGCGTGTGGGTTTTTTCTTGAACTTGAACTTACAATATTGTAGTACGATACAAATTATTTTAGATAAATGTACCCACTAAGCTACTATAACAATTTTGATGACCACAAACACATGGGATATACTTATATTGATATTTGAAGCAATAAGATGTAAGTAAATGTTAATTTTAATAATAAGAAATGCTCAAGTGTTGGTCTTTAATGGGGAGATACGCCTTCGGTATTATGGATTTCAGGCACATTCTACCGTGAGATAAACAATAGGTCATTTTATGTAACTGTGGCCTGTTCCTCAAAACATCGTAAGTCCAGTTTATGACTAGTTGTAGACGTAAACGTAAATATAGACATTTCAATCGCTAACTGTTAGTAATACGACTATTGTTAGTAGCTGATACGTCATGGGTTTGTGGGTCATTTGTGGCGTATTACCCGAGGATGCTATTCATTCTTGGACACAAGTAGGTTTAATTATATTTTGGGAAACACTTTTTGTCACATATTTACGTTTACGTCCACAACTAGTCGTAAATTGTTTGTGGAACAGGCCCCTGGTTTTTAGCGACCGCATTAACATTACCATTCCCCAGCCCGACATACACAAATACTTCACATCCAAAGAACAAACCATACGATCATGTGGTGTAACTATGAAACCAGCTTGAGATAGTTAATACAATGAAATTATTCAACTACTTAAGTATTTCATCAGTAATTGCAAACTGGAGTATAACGAGAGACAAAATTACAATTAGTCAAACGAAATGACCGTTCATAATTGGCTAAACGTTTCGTCAGTAGAAAAACTGAAAATGGTGTACCATGCAGCGACACCAATACTTGCACGGAAGAGAAATGCATGGTTTGCTTATCACCCTTATTCTGGTATAGCAATATACAGTTATACGTATACATAGACCCCAAAAAACTGTATCTCAGCACTTGACACTTTGTATAATTATTTGCCAGACGGGTATTCGATGTTGCGAAACACCCATACTTATTACGTATGTATGAAATTTTAGAAGAAAAAAAAGTATTTGCGTATCACCTTCAATTTAGAATAGCATAATACATATACGTATGTACGTGTGGATAATTATTTAAATAAAGCAAATATGTAATTATTTACAACCGGTAGTTTGGTATAACAATCATACATTTATATTATATTTATATCTGTGAATATAAGTATATAGCAGAAAGCGTATTTACATATGTGTACTTGAGCAAAGCACATAACCATTGGAGCTCATTGTTTTGGTCTTCTATCAATATGTGTATACATGTAAAACCGAAGGCAATCTAACCCCGCATGGTAAACAAGAACGCATCACTACATGCACATCATTTTAGATTGACTACCATGCGCATTTATATATACGCACAGTAATTCACTTGTCATCTTCATTCTTTGTAACATAATACAGTGAAAGATCTTGGAATAACCATTAATTTATAATATAGCCATTATTCCGGGATGACACTCGTGATAACTAAAAATTATTTGATTATTATTTTGTTTTTTCCACAAAATACAAATATTTTACCTATGTACATTTTTGTCAACGTTTTTTTCGGTATGTTCATCGGCATCGTTATGCATTCATTAAAAAGTTAAACAGATACAAAAGCTCTAAATAGACTTTACTTACAAACAAACTGACCCGGTAGCCGTCCAACGCAGTAGCATTCGGTGAATTTTTTATCACATAAAATCCAAAATATATCCAAAATCCCTCGACGGATTTTCTTGAGAATAATTTTCCAGGAATCTAGAACACATATACTCTCCGACTACACGGTTGTCTTAGTTGGGAAAATTCTGGTTTATTAGAAACAACTCAAAATACACGAACACATTGAAACATTTCGCCCGCTTGTTGCTCAGTTTGTCGAATACTGCGCAGTGCAGATAAAGTAGTGTGCTTTGCGAACGAAGCAAGGGTCAGAGGTCATGTCTGTTACAGGAAGTGCGTGCGTTTAGACGTTCCATGCCAGTAGGGATATTACTGCGCCTCGCGAGAGAGTACGTCTGTTTTCTGTGCGTCTACTGCAAAACTGAATTTTATGATTGTTCGCGGATGGGCCATGGTGGAGGAAACATGTAGTTATTGTTAGTACAAGACGGATGTCTATCGTAGACCGCACGAGCGAGGAGCTGATTGGACGCCGTTCAAAACCCCTGTGGACATACCTATACAGGCGGAATGTTACGGTTTCCAGATACCCACAATAAACAACAATCCCATGGCAAACAGCTAAATAGGTCAACCGTCAGATCTCCCAGTGGGGCATGGTCATTTTATCTGCTGTATAAATGGCGTCGATAGTGAATGTGATAAATAAGTTAATACACGGGCGTACTGCATCAAAACGGCGTTATTTATTTCCTGTGCATACTACAGTTGCAGTTTTTTTTACTGTCCAAAGTAATTAGTTGCTTGCACTAAATCGGGGTGTCTGGAAACAGGCGGTGTTTGGTTTTCTATCACGTGTTATCAATAGGTTACTCAATTTCACAATTCACAGCTCGCTAGAAGAATGGACCTTGCTGCTAGTCTATTTTGATGGTAAACTCGAGCCGTGGTGTTCACATTAAATGTCGGATATTGAAGAGTCGACTGAATACGGGGAAGAAACACGGATGAATGGTGTGAACGCTGAAGTGGAAATTGAACAAAAGTGAACACGCTATTTTGACGCTCCACAGAATGACGTGCAACTATGGATCTATTTTTTTCTGCTCGGCTATTATTTTACAGTTTATGTGCTGGCTCTAGATGAAACATAAATGGAACGACAGCCTAATAGGATTCAAGTTGGAGTTAGCTTGCCAAATGGAACACCGTTATTATCCGTGGATAAACAAAGATAATCTATGGATGCGCTAAGTGGGATATTGTTAGTTTCCAAGGTCGAATGCTATATCTGTGTGCGGCCATTTTGCTTTGACAGGAGGTCAGGGAGTAAGTCGTTTTCAATTATAAATAGGTCCGCTAGGACAGCGAATTAATTGATAGTTCGTCCACATATTAAATCTGGAAGCGTGAATCGACTAATGATTGATCTGGTTGATATGTCGCGGGTGGGATTACATATCACACTAGACCCATACATCCCCTGGCGTTCGCATATGTACTTTTATACATCATGATCATTACTACTTAAACGAGCTAAAGACAAAATAATTAGTGGCGTAGTTTCCTTTTACATTTATTTTATCTCCGTTCTGATTCAATAACGTATATATTAGTTTTATTTTTGAAAGGTTTTTTAAACTTAATTATTCAGTTAATAAACGTTTTAAGAAATAAAAACCACTTTATATTTGATTGATTGATTGATTGATAGATAGATAATTAATTAATGGCACCAGATGGTCGTAAGACATCCTATTAAAGGCTCATTAATGATGTAGATCAGTCGTGAAGGCTAGAACACGAATGATGTCTAATCAGATTCCTTACTTGTTTCTAGCTTTGATTATAAATTAAATTCTCTAATTATCTCTGGCTCAAGGCAGAAAAATAAAGAAATTGAAAAAAAAAAAAAATTCTCTAATTATCATGTCTAAAACTAAAAGAAACTAGTAAAATTAGTTGCATGCATGTAGTTCCATTTTACGTATTATATAAAATGTCCCAATCGTTAGAATTTTGAGAACATCAAACGTTCTGGAAATACGATTGAAAAATTATATAGTAAACCTCGAAATATGAAAATTTAATCTAGTCAAATGCTATAAAGCTATAAAAAGCCAAACTGTCTAGACGCACTTAGCTAATTTGGTGGTTGCCCTGTATAATGTGAGCCCAGCATTTATTACATTACTCCCCTGCAAAGGCCAATCTTTAGAATTATTTTATTTCTCCGATAATTCATTATACGTCTCATTTTCTTTGTAAACTTTACTTTTGTTGTCACTACTTAAAGCTGTATCCTCGTACCGTATTAATATTAAAAAATAGAAAATATATTATAGCAAATAAATGTATTTTTCTAGAAAACATTTTTATATAAAAATTGTCATTGATTTCTGTGCTATTTTTTTTGCTTTGACATACTTTTAACCAAATAGTTCATGAATACGAAAATAACAATAAGAAAAAAATACAACCCAACTTATCAGTAATTATTACATCACTACTGTATGACTGTAATTTTGTTTAAAATAAATTATTGTTCATATTATATAAAACAAATTAAATAAACAAATTTAAAAAGAATTTGCTCATTATTATGTTTCTACTTATATTATTATTATTTAATGTCTACAAATAACTATATGTAAATATACAATGTGAATATAGTTGCAACTACAATGTATACATACATCCATTTGATAACTGAAACAATAACGCACTTACCAGATTCATAGTTATTGTTTTGTCTTGCTTATAGTTAACTCAATTAATTTACCTCTAAAATACCCCCAACATTCGGCAACTAATCCCTGTTGTTGTCAAGCTGGTGTGTCAGGGTAGCACAATGAAGACGTCGTTAATTAATGTATTGATTGCGGCGGAAAGAGTCGGACAATAACAGATAAGACTTGTAGAATCTGAACTAAGATTTACGTTACGTTAAGTTACGTTACGTTTAATTCAATTAATTTCCTTGTGCCTTACGGAACATAAGGTCAAATCATTTTACATATATTATAGCATACTAATTAATAAAAAAATTAATTTTAGAATGAAGTACACGTACATTAGAACATAATTAACAAATAGGGTTAGTAATAGTATTAAGTAATAACCCACGCCTTGCTGTAGCAACAGAAATACAATTCAGATATTAAAATTTATTGATGAATGATGTATATATAGGTTAGGAAACATAATTCAATAGTGATTACAATCAAAATATTTCGTCTATTTAATACTAATTTAATTAATTTAAAAACAAACTATGAAAATTCTATCAGAGAACCCAAAGGAAATTATTGCCTGATAATTGTTTACATTTTATATAATAGCAGTGACAAAATAAACTTCTTTACCATTTAATATTGATAACTAATCTAAACAACAAAAGAATTTGAGGTGGCCAAATTGAAGGTTGGAAGATAAATTACGACCACGACGTTGAGATTGCATGTACTGGCGAATGACAAGTGATAGTTGAGCGCATCCTGCCCCACCGGTAGCATCGGTCGTATAAGCACAGACATAATGATTGTTTGTCCGCTGTCTTCATCGAAACACGTTGTGCAATGATTTTGGTAAAACGAGATGCTAGGATATCATAAGAGTTTGGTTCTGTTACTGCGTGTACGTAACTGGGTTTTGACGTTTAAATAAGAATATTCAGCATTTCTCCCAAATACATAATTATTTTAGGCTTAAATGTTAGAAATGGCTGGGTGTTTAACTTAATACTATCAGTGGGGTAAGAAGCAGGGATGCTAGGATAAGAGTTTGGTTCTATTACTGCATGTACGTACGTAACTGGGTTTTGATGTTTAAATAAGAATATTCAGCATTTCTCCGAAATACATAATTAATTTATGCTTAGATGTTAGAAATGGCTGGGTGTTTAACTTAGTACTATCACTGTATCAGTGGTGTAAGAAGCAGGGAATGGACAGGGAGGCCAGGTGTTTCCCCGCATTATTCAGACGTTTTGGCCAAACATGTTTTTACCATAATTTACTCGTATAACAGTTTTCAAAATCTGACACATGTGAACACACTTTTTGTCATCATCCGACTCCACTGACCGTAACTACGTAGCCACTTCTGTTACTTTATATACTATATTTTGTGCATGGTATATAAACAAACTTTAATAAATACGTAATAAATAATGATTTTAATCATACATGGTTTATTTTTTTACAATACAGCTAAATGCGGATTTTGAACAAATAAATTGAATTATTATTATATACATGTACTATAACATAATTTAATACACCCTTTTTCTTTATCCTAGCTTTTTTAAATTTTATTCGCAGGTGCATATTAAACAGTTTTAACTTTAATTGTAAATTAGCCACTTTTGAATTTTCAGAAAGCTATAAGTAAAATAAAATTGCTTTCAGGGTTTGCTATGAAAATTAAATGTTGCTGTTTTCGTAGGTAATTAGAAAATGTGATGTTAGTTTTTTTCTGTTTCTTACTCGGATAATTATGTGATTTTACGTTAAAATTACCTATTTGAATTTCTGTTCCAATATTAACGACGTATTAATTTTATGTGTTTTTAAATATTAAAACACTTAATCGGTTTCGTTTTGAAAAAGTATGAGCTGTTTAAATAGTTTATCTTGATTAGGTTATTTTTCAAATTTTAATGTTTAGTTCGGGGTATTAATTTACGAAACTATAATTTAGGTAAATTATATCGTTTGGTCGATACACACACATGTTATTCCACGTGCTATATCACGTGACGTATGTATATATTGTAACATTATCTTTATTGAATTACATTCTGTTATTTTATAGTATGTTTAGTCAGAGGTTCTAGAATTGTGCAATAATCTACCAGCCCGTGTGCTTGTGGTTATAAAATTTACTAACCGTATTTAAGACAATAATATTATAAATCGTAACCTGGTCTAACCTAATTATTATTTATAAAATAAGATACCTTTAACACATCCCATCATGGTCTTCTTGTTTCTTGCTTTGTTTAATATAAACAAATTTATCTAATATGTACCAAATTTAACAATTATTTGTTGAAATTTGTTATTTTAATCTAATTTATTGGTGAAGCAAACAAAGAAACATTTAGATAAAAACGAACATAATTGTACAGATTAACACACACTGAGTAAATAATAATACTTGCATATAATTATGTACTTTAGTAATTCTTATATTACGCAAGAATTGATTATCGGCTAGGTATAACGCTACCATCCATCAGTCATGATAAGGTCACAGTACCTGCAAAGGTAAAACTAACGTTGTCAATTTTGCTGAAGTAAATAAAAATTATACGTGTGTTAGATGTGGAACATTCACAACATTATAATCTGAGCATGTAACGATTGCAAATGTCAAATCGACTATCGTATTAACCACTGAGATATCTAGACAAATTCGTATCTCTGCACAAGGCAGAGCCTAATTCGTTTTGCTACAAGGTAGAGAGCAGCCAGTGATCCACGACGGGTTTATCAAATTCCGTAGTGTGTGCTATCCTGTCTATGGGAAAGTGCACATAAAAGACCCCTTGATGTCATTCGTGGAAGAGTAGCCTATGTGG
>JAULBR010138740.1:0-18072 GCA_032355825.1 Melanodrymia aurantiaca
AAGGAAAATCGTATCTCACAATGTGAAATACGATATTGTTATTAAACTCCACTATCTCTGACGTATGCGTAATAAATAAAGATACCAAACAGAACAGTATGGTTTTGAAACTAAGTGTAACTTGAAACAGGGGCTTCGCGAGTACTCATCCTTTCCCTATATGTACCAACATACAAGTTTGATTACACCTTCAATACATGTAGCAGGGGTAGAATAAAACACATTTCTGATCAATGAATACAGTGTTTGATGCATGGTCAATTCTAAATATGAATTACATTTTTGTTCATTGTACTTACCATCCTCCTTAATATCACCAGCAGCCTTCTTAATTTCATCATCGACTATCGGAATCTGAAGTTAAAACACATCACTGTATGCAAACACATCAATCACCTTAATATTGTTGATGTCAAAACAGTTATTTACATTGTAAATACTAATAATCTGAAGCACCCTAAAACTAAATTAAATCTTTTGCAAACCGATGGATTCATTAGATGTCTGGACAGCCAGACATATATGAAGACGATCACTAAACTGCAGATTCTTCAACCACTTGAGGTACACACACATAACTCAAGAATGACGATTACCATTACATTTAATGTGTGGCAACAACACAAACACTATAAAAGTTCAGCATAGTTAATATTCATTGCTGTGGATGACGATGGGAAGGAAATGATTGAAACGAAGACGTACATCTCCCAGTGACTGCCTGATGAGGGTCATAACGAGTTGAATATCTTCCACTGTCGTACAATATTCACCCAGAATCCACATCGCTGCTCGGTGTATTCTGCAATAGAAACCTTTCATAAAGCAAACAAATTCTTTTAATTAATTACCTTCTGCCACCATTTATAAGTTTGAGTCTCAAACATTGAAGTAAACATGAATACTAAAATTAATACAAATCTGTTAACCTTATCAAAAGTTAATGTGTGGCAATAACATAGAATATTTAATCAGAGTGACAAACAAGCATGTTTTTCTTCTAAAAGGAGGGGATAATAAATAGGGCATTACATTTGGTGATGGTGGGATGAACTATTAATACAACTGGGTCCCAAATATACTCAAATACAAATCTCGTTTCTACTATAGTATAGCGGTAGTATAAATGTATGTTGAATGTACTTACTTCATAGACTTGATGGTGGGAAAGACTTCCAGCATCTTTGTGATGATAAGAACCCGGATCTGTTCGAATCGCTGGACAGCCTCACGAACAAAGACCAACACATCAGCAGCAGCCAGCTCATTCTGATCACTGAGGAACTCCATCAGCTGCAAGTATAGAGTCAACACTGTCTATAGCGATCACTACAACATGTGTCCTTTATATACAGGTTTAATTACATTCATGTATGTAAAGGAGGAACTTATCTGTAGAGCTCTTCATAGATAAGTGGTTATTATGTTGGTGACCTTTAGCTTTATTGCAGATTCGACTGTAATTATATTCTATTGGTATAGGATACTTCATCAAGCTGTTACATCAACACACATTTCAGATCTATCACAAACAATTCCCCCCTCCCCCCATTCACTCTTTGAAACTTTTGTCAATATTTTTTCATGGTCTTAATACAAAATTATTATAGAAGGGTGTTGATTATAGAAATATGGTATTATATTGACATTTTTAACGCAGGTTTGACCATCTGTCTCCGGTCATCTAGCCAAACATATTTGTTCAAAATTAACCAAACATTACACAGTAGTTCATATACACTGCTGGTAATTATAGTCTGCAAACCAAACCATTTGTGCTATTTTGTAGATAAATTGAACAATACAAAATGTGTTTGGACCACATTGTTGATTGGACTTACCACAGGTATTATAGTCGTAGCAACATTGGGAAACTTGACACTGCACTGGTGAAGTGTCCGAACCAACAGCTGGCGATATTTACCAGTGTCTTCATGCTCTACGTTGTTGGTGTTAACAACCTCCTTTTTTAACACCAGAACCATCTAAACATATAAATAAACCATCAAACACTGACAATTATATTTGGGAAAGTCCAAAACACATCATCAAAACAATATTTCTGTCATTGACAACTGGAATATACAGATCATTGAATATAAGCAATGGTATACAAATACACATACTTTGTGTAGTGTCCGTAACTTTCTTACCTGAAATTTACATCCTTCATCTAATGCATTTTATTCTCTTAAATCATTATTTTCTTATGAACAAACTTTACTATTACATTATTAATTACATATTGGTGTATTTTAAAGACAATGTTATGCATACATTGTTGCTATCAAAATTGCAATACGTCACCAGTAAATTTAAACATTATTTTAGAGCAGTCAATTTTTTTACCCAGATATAACACTATTGCGCTCGTGATTGTGTTTTACATTAACAAATAATGTAACTGCATTATTAGAGATGCATTACGATAAGGTGAAAATCTAGGAGCAAACCTCTTCAATGCTTCGTGAAGTAACCAAGTCCAAAGCTAGCGCGAGTGTCTTTTTGCGAACCTCTAGATCAGGAGCACTCAACACTCTGAGAATGTCCATCACCAGGTCCTAGTGAAAACAAGCAGGAAATGCATTATTACCCATCCACATTCACTTATACTGCTTACCAACATTAATTTAGAACTACGAGATGTCATCAACAAAACATAAAAAGACTTCTTATCACACTCAGTTGAATTTTTAAAATTCAGAATATGACATGAAAATTACAATTTAAACACAAATACACTGACTGAGATGGGAGTTATATTCCTGGAAAACATTACATGAAATATAACCTTTACAAATTATGTATCTGTATAAGTATTTGGAATTAATGTTATGCAATAGTTTATGATTATTAGTCTTTTGGACAGAGCATTGCCTTTTCATATTTCAACTTATTTTTACTAATTTAAAACACAAATACAACTACTGCTTTTATAAAGCCAAATGTTTCCTCCATTAATGTCCGAGTCAATTCCAGAATACTTAATCTCCCTTTAGCTAATCAAATTTGATGAAAGACACCAATATCATCAATGTGACAAATATTTTTCTTCATATTCACGAAGGTTCTCTTCATAGTTTGAATAAGCCATACAATAACGTACAAAATGATGATAATGTGTTTATCATTTCTATTACATCTATCTATTGGTGTATTCATTTTTGTGGTTTTCGCATGGTACCGTGGTTTTTTTAAAAGTGCCAGTGGCCCAATACCTCCGTCTTCAGCTCTCTAGGTTTTCTGTCTGGGTTACCTCAACCATAGCTTCTGGATTAAGATCCTACCCGGGAAGCACAGGGTTGGCTTTGAGCTTGGAGTTTTCATATAACGTGTTTATAAAATATTATAAATCAATAAAATGATGACGCTACCTGCAGGACTTTCTCATGAGAGGGTATCTCCTTGAGAGCAATCAGTCTGTCTAGGACAATCAGCTTCACGTTATTATCACTTTCCTTCACAATCAGTTCAATGTAGCATGTCGCAGCCGCCTAAATAGCATAAACACAATGAGTAATCAGTTCATACAGTATATTATTATAGTGGTCCTGTCCATACATATGTACTTGTTGGGCGGAACAAATATATTAAAAAGATCTTGAATCATCTTCAAATGAAAAATATCTGAAATTAAACAATTCACATTTATCTTAGTAATTTTTTGTAAATGCCACAATATAGGAGAAAATGTACGAAATCAGTATGACAACAGACAATGGGTAATAAACAGAATACCAAACTCGCTACTTAGTAAAACAATTTGATTGCACTCATGGATTGATGTTCTCCTCTGGGCAAAGGTTCGCGAAGAAGTACATCACTTCACTCGTGCAAGTAAAAACTGTATTATCTTGCAGCTCATTGAATGTTCTATAAAAATGCCATAGAATGACATAATTGTCGTCAGACTAGTAACCTCATGAGACGTTCCAAATAATCGTAACTAGCACATTGCCGTTTATAATCCGAAAAATCAAAGTCTGATTGATTACCTTGATGGCTGTGGGTGCATTGGAGAGAGTGACAAGAGTTCCGGCTGCTTCGTAGCGCACGGCTGGACTTGATGAGTTCAGGAGATTGTAAATGCACCGGATAAAACGGGCACGCTCAGAAGGATTGGCGTGACACACCTATAAAATATACACATATTGAACATTCAATCTACAACAAATTCAACTCCTCTAATGTATTCTAATTACAGCTTGATATTTATGGCAAAACTAAAAATGTTTTTACTGTAAACCACCCTACATTATATTTTAAAATAACTCGACGTTTCGTAAACAAAATGCTAACATCACCAGGAGAGAAACCAAACTGAGGAGCAGATAAAATAACAAGGTAATATAAAAGAAAGATCGCTTGCATGGTTGTAAACAAATATAATTTCTGAAAATAATATGATAATTACTGAATGATTTTATTGTCATCTGATAGTTCAGTACGTTTCTGTTACCAACCAAAAAATGTATGCATTGTTTGTCATATTTTTATGTAAATGTACTCAAACATGCATGCGCCTGTCATGAATTGATACAATATTACTGTATCATTACAGCTATGCTGAATAATAGAGTTATATCTGCCTGAGCTGGTTTTATGCAAGAATTTTGTAGACGTATATGTACATGGCGTGGGGTCTACTAGGTCTGTACAACAGTAACCATCAAACATGATCACATGCAGAGTCCTTTACAAGACATGTACATGTAGTTTTTTTTACTAACATAGTAACAATGGTAAAACATTAATATGAATTTTGATAAAAATAAAAACAATTTTATACATGTTAAATTAATATATATAATCCAGGTATATCACAAAGATTACGTCTGGTTATTGTTTGTAACATTTCTGTTTATTTTTATTTGATCATTTTAATACTAAATTGTAGAGTAGCCTATATATGAAGCGGCAACAGCAGGTTTCCTCTCAGACCATGGTTCAATATAACCATGCATCGGTCATCCAATAACCGCTGATTTATAATCGATGTGTTTCTAGTGGCGTCGATCGTTAAATAAAACAAACTTTACTTTACTTTACTAAATTGTAGGCTATATAAAATACTATAATGTTTGGATAAGTTATTGTATTCCTCAGTTACCTTGATCGTTTTTGTATGTACATGTACATGTACATGTATGTGCCTTTTAAATTTTCTATAACTTTTTTATTCCGAGTTTTATTTCTGTAAGTGTGCAGAATCAATTACATTAATTGGTCACATTCCCAGACTAACGCTCCGGGGTTATTATGAGTGTTGGTTTAGCCTGTTGCATAAAAATGTCAGTCATCTTAATTGCTCTGGAAGGCTCATATTACCAGTGAATTATAGCGGTATAAATTGTGTTATTGAGTCATAAAAAGTGACCTGTTGCCCTAACAGATTTTCAGATTGATCATCCCAGTGTGAAATTTGCCCCATGTTGACTGACTATAAATCTGTAAATCTTTTTCGATTTAATTTCCATTCACGCTAAAGCACACTTACCTCGCTCGTTGTGATACTGTGTACACATCTTTTGGTTGTGTGAGGTAAACTGCGGCGTGGGTGATGAGAAGAAGAAAAAAACTGCGTTCAGTAAAACACTATTTGGTTGTGTGAGGTAAACTGGTGTGGGTGATGGGAAGAAATGTTCAGTAAAACACTATTTGGTTGTGTGAGGTAAACTGCGGTGTGGGTGATGGGAAGAAGAAAAAAACCGCGTTCAGTAAAACACTAAAGTTTGAGGTTACTGAGCGAGTAGTGTTTTATACGCTCGCTCACGGTTCACGATTATTGCCTTGGGAATGGCTTTCCTACACTACAGCAGGTACAAACCAGACCTCTCAGCAGCTTTCGCCTAACATTTATTACCTGGGATTTACAATTATATCACCATAACATATGGTTTTATGGCTTTATGATTGTGGTCGATAGCCCTTCACACTTACCCTTATGGTGGAGGACATGGAGCTTGAATTATGACAATTGCTCAGCCAAGTGACAACACGGCTTGTTAACCATTGACAGGAATAGACATTTATTTAATCTTTCACCAGCACAAGTTTGTTGGAGGCTTACTGTCGTATTGTGTGCCGTATAAATAGTGTTAAAGTTGCAGTTACCACAAGAATGGCTATAAACTAGTGGATATGTTCTGTTTGCTTTGTATTTTACAGCGTGCGATATTTTATTAGTACTGTAGTAATAAAAACAGTACAAGTAATAGTAGTATTTTTCATAGAGAGGTTGCTTTACAATGTAAAGAATTTTCTGGACAGGTAACTTTAATTAAAGGAAAGATTTAACAATTTGACACATTTTTTATTTTGTGATGAGATGGAAGTACATTGTACACACCAGCACCGTGTTTAATTAATGGTCAGACTCACTATTTGTTCAGTTAATAGTTACATGTATTAGGTATCAAATAAAGTCATTGTAAAACATTGGTTACTGACAAAATGTGCTGCTATTACTCTACGTAGTAGTACTTACTTTTAGCAGCAGCTACAGGTCTTTTTGTACGAAATAAGAACTCCCATGTCAACTAGATTGACAAGAGGCCAAATATTTATTTACATGGAGATTAACTGTAAAAAACCATAATCTCTCAACACTTTTTAATCCTCAAAGTTCTGTATCTAATGAAACTAGCATAAGACATCGAGCAGCTCATATTTTGGAACTAAGTGTGTGATATAAGAGTTATTTACCAACTGCAGTATACATGTATCATATAAGCATTATTTACTAACAGCAGCCTGTATGATATAAGAATTATTTACCAACTGCAGTATACATGTATGATATAAGCATTATTTACTAACAGCAGCCTGTATGATATAAGCATTAATTACCGAACTGCAGCAGCTGGCTGGCAGAAGGTAAACACCAATGAGTGAGTGTGTAGCCAGTTGATGGGCTAATAATGAGCATTGTCAAGTGCAGGTTATTTCAGTGACACACCTGAACCCACCATCATCATCATCAGGGTCTGCAGTCACTTCCCAGCAATCACGTCTGCTACATGCTGGGCTCGTGCCCACAGTGATGCTACTACCACGTGCCCACAGTGATGCTACTACCACGGCTGCAACATGCTGGGCTGTTGCCCAGAGTGATGCTACTACCACAAATGTGCACTCTGGTTGTGTAAGATTATACCCAGGCACATTAAGTAAAGTCTGTTTAATTACAAATGCAAGCTTGGTGTTCCAATATTTAATTACACATGTGAAAAAAACCCTGAAATAGTTCTAACTGTAGCCAGTTTCCGTTGTGTAGTGGTTAGACCACAGAGTGCAAGACTGGTGGGTACTGGGTGCATTATTCTGCTCATGGTATCAACTTTTTAATTGCAGTACCGACTCCAAATTTAACTCTAGTGAGTGTACGCCAAGGCTCAGTGGATAGGTGTCCACCAATTACCGGCCAGTGTTTAATGGGTTTAATCATCATAAGATGAAAGTTTACTGAATGGAACTAATGGCCTAATATACATAAAATGGGATACCACCTATAAGTTCTTTAAAAAAAAAGTTCTACAAAAAAAAAGATGTGATGATAAAATAAAACAAGTTGTACCATGCAACTGAGGTTTATGTTAGCAGAAGAGAAAACGCTGTCCTTGTTTATCTAGATAATAACACACATTTATTATAATTATAATTATGATTAAGAACATCCGCAGAAATGTCAAATGTAATTACATTATGTAAAAACGCTTGTTACCAGTGATTCTATACCTAATCAAAATACGAACAGCTTTAAGGTGAATCCTTTGTCTGAAGGCACAACACACAGGAAACATTTATTACCAAAATCGTTGAGTGATCCCCTTTAATGCTTCTGGTCTAAGGACTTGTATAATGAAGTTGTATTCCTATTTACACCGGTAATAGCAGTCCTATTTAGGCAGAACATTATAACGAAATCCTTTGATAAACCATTTATGGATGGCATGCTCTTTCTGTTCAGATAGGAAATAATCCAAGGGAGTGAATATATTCATCATCCACGTTAGACACGTGAGAAAAGTAATTGATAAAATATGCTGTCAGCCGTTTGTATTTGATAATAAATGGTTAACTTATCGTAGTGGTTTTATTTGAATCCAATGTCTACAAAGGAAGACGTTTCTAAGTGTGTTGACAATGGCATATGACAAATTGTTTCATAAGAAGCTTGCGCAGAGTGTGTTACAAACACAAGGTGAGTTTTTATTTGTTAAAAATAAACACTTTGTATACAAGTGATGAATATGTTCTGCGTTTAAAGCTGACTGGTGTGATGAATTAGCCAGTTTGCAATCTTCTATAGGAGAAGATGAAAGGAAAACGTGAGAATGCCATTGAGGCGGATGCACAGTTTTCAAAAGGTAAATTGATTTATTTGCTGCACAACTGGCATATCTGAAACGGTTTTCTCATGGATGCCAGATCTCACAAAAGACTCTATTTTGCTAGATTACGCTAACGGCCCATTACACATACAACTGCACAATGTTGCCCAAATATAATTCTATCTCTTTTTGCAACTGTCATTTGACGGAGAAAGTGAATATTTATTTTAAGCGAATGGCATAAAATCGATTGTTATTTGCCGAAGTTAATGACTCGTGGTCAGATTGGGGAGCACCTGCATTATGATCACTTTCTGCAGCAGACTGCAAGTTTAAAGAAACAGCTCGAGTTTAAAGAAACGGCTCCGAGTTTAAAGAAAGAGTTTCGAGTTTAAAGAAAAGGTTTCGTAGTCTGTTTTATGTTTACAAATTCTATACACACAGTATTCACATCCTCAAGTGTGCATTTCCTCGTTGTGGCAAATGGATCTAAATTTGATACTTGATTTTGGGAAGAGCTGTAAAATTCTATAGTATTTTAAGTGCTCAGCTGAATGAACAAAAACATTGCTTCTTCATCCCTCTTCCCGTTTCACTTCTCAACAGTGTCTACCTTGCTATTTACTACTACATGTACTTTAAGGTTGTGAATGAAAAGTTAGCACAATAAATATGATAGACTGTTCGTCGGTGGTTGCAAGTTATGCAAATGCAGATTTATTTTGGTCACTTTTATGGATGAGATTTATATACTGTTCAACTTGGTGAATTCCCAATTTTCCATATGAAGTTGATATAAAGTGGATATGGGGCATGTAATATGAAAGTTTAAAATGTTATTCCTGTCATACAATCGCCATTCCCTTTTTATCTTTGGATGTAGAATGGAGGCAACCATTAAGTATCACAGAGAGAGCTTGTTGTGACTAGAATATGTTATGCTTTGTTTAATTTATTGTGTTGAATATGCATGATTCCATCGACCACAATCAGTTAAGGGCAGGCAGGCAGGCAGGCAGGCAGGGGTTTAGTTTGATCAGGGTGCACATGTTTAAATAGATCATATAACCGACACCCCACCCACCTCTCCCACACCACCCACCGTCCCCCACAGTACAAATACAGTTTCAAGGCTTCTAGACACCACTATAAACCTTGATGATTTTGCAAAACACAAATACAGCCAACAACTTGTATTGTTTTGCATGTTGAGATTTAACAATGAATGTATTGGTATGATGACATTTAAGTTACCGGGTATACTTAACTATTCACATGATATTTAGCATTTAATTGACTGTTTTGATATTAAATATTTAATTAATTGTTCAGATTATATTTAACATTTAATTAACTCATCTGTTGATATTTAACATTTAATTAACTATTCTGGTGATATTTAACATTTAATTAACTCATCTGTTGATATTTATTATATATAAACATTTAATTAACTGTTCAGCCAATATTTTAGATTTAATTAACTGTTGTGATGATATTTTACTTTTAATTAATTGTTCTGATGATACATGTATGTCCATTTTAATCAACTGTTCTGATGTGTTGGAGAGTCTGTATCTGTCATCATTAATTCTTGTGAGGTCTTCACACTAATGTGGCATCTGTTGATTATTACACATAAAGTTTGACATTACTCGCTTGTTAGTGCCATTTAAACACTGAGGGTAACCGTGGTGTTTTCTGCATTATTTCAAACTTTAAACTGCCATCGGTTCACAAGCAATCTAATGATACCACATACAGGATTTGTGGCCTGTTACAAACTCTCCCCATTAAAATGATTTCAGTTTTAGGTTGTTAGCATAGAAAGCTCACAAAACCTGATTTATGGCCATTGTGGCATCCTGTCTGTCAGAGGCCAGGGCTCTGTAATAGGAGGAGCAGTTACAGTGCAGCAGGCCATAGACTCTTGCTTATCAAACACCACCTACCAGACGGCTGACATGGCAGACGTGACCTTTTTGACATTAGGCAAAGTTTGGTCATTGCAAAGTAAAATACAGTGAAACCCCTCTAAACTGGACCCTCAGTAAATTGGAATTCCCTCTAAATCAAACTTATTTCAAAGTCGCAAACAGGCTTAATTGCTGTATTTAAACCGAATACCCCTCTAAGCCTAACATTTTACTCAGTCCCATGTGTGTTGGGTTTAGAGGGGTTTCAGTGTATATCTGAAAGTAAAAAGATAAAGTTTGTTTGTTTAACGATGCCACTGGAACACTTCGACTATAAATCAGCGGTTATTGGATGCCGGACGCATTGTTATATTGACACATGGTCCCAGAGTAAATCCGCTGTCGCCGCTTCATGGGCTACTCTTACCGAAAAACAGCAAAGGATCTTTTATGTGCACTATCCCATAGACAGGACAGCACACACCACAGAATTTGATAAACCAGTCGTGTATCATTCACTGGCTGGGACTGAAAATAGCCATAAAATTGTTTTGTGCTGCAGAGGATCGATCCCTCGACCCATCCTGCCACAGGCAGACACTTTACCTCTGGACTACGTCCCGCTCCCGAGCCATTACAGTGCAGCATAGCACAGACTCTTGCTTATCAAACACCACCTACCAGACGGCTGTACCAGACGGCTGTAGCAGCCGCTGTAGCAGACGTGACCTTTTTGACATTAGGCAAAGTTTGGTCACTGCAAAGTGTGGCCGTAACAGCAAGTTAATATATCAGAAAGTGAACATTATGTCTGGTCATGTGTGCTGTTGGGCCAGGACAGTGGTTTGTCTGACAAGGAGATGGTGATTTATAGCGGAGTCTGGCGGGCATGTTGCATTAGCAATCATGAGCTGTGTCAGCAGAGCCAGCATAATGTATGGCCAGACATGAAAGGCAGGTGAACCAACACGGAATACCACATGTCAGGTTAGCATGTACATGTCTCACATGCATGCTCACAAGAGAAACATTTGTACTGTGCATACTTTACTTGTAAAATGTGACTCGTCTTCCGTGGCAGTACTGATCACGCACAGCAAGAGAGCGCCCGTATGAGTTTCGGTCGGTCAAAGGATCGATCCAGCATCCTTAGAGTATCCGTTGGGGTTAATTCTCGTTCCAATCTGTGATACATGACTGGTCTGTCAAAGGCTGTGGTGTGTGCTACCCTGTCTTGGAAAGGGCTCATAATAGATCTCTTGCTGTTATTCGAAGAAGAGTAGCTTATGTGATGGCAGCAGTTTTTTTCTGTGACGAAGTGTTAATACATGTATAACAGTCTGTAGACTTTATCAAGATTATCAAAAGTGATATTCACTTTGGAGCTATCGTAGGAGATATCACAAAACTATAATGCCAGTGATATCTCCTGCAAATTAAAAGACTGTAATGGATGATAAAATATTATAATATCTGATTGTTCTTTAAATTAATGTTAACTGATCCATGTAGGTGTATCACACCTTGTAGAATAGAACTCAAATTTGTTGTCAGAATACTTCAACTATCCCAAAATAATCAAAACCTGATGATCCACCATTTTTAGTTATATGAAATACCAAAATATTTCATATAATTTATTTTACTAAGTCTAAATATACATGTAATATATATTTCAATCACTAAATCAGGTGGATGGAAAGGTTGGGGAAAATTGTAAACATTGTATGCATCGGAAATAAATTTATCGAAGTACGGGTGTACATGTATTTGAACTTGTTAATCGATTTAAATGTATTTTATACATTTGTATACCTGGGTATATCCTATGTGAAGGTTAAAATAAATATGTACAACAGTGAAGTGATTTGTTTGTTCCATTATTTATTCAGAAGATATAAAAATGTCAAGTTTCGTTGCGAATGTCTCCCTCTAAAGGTTACATGTAACAGGTAGAATTAGTCACTATATATACATGAACTTTATACATGAACTTTGAGGCCTGATGTGTGTGCATTAAGTAGGTCCAACAGTGGTCTGGACCTCCGGGTAGGATGCTAATATGAACGTAGCAGCCCTGGGGTGTGGGGGTGGATGTAGGCTTAGAGGTGGGGGTTCCTTTTGTCTACATTTCCCCTTACACGTGTAAAATATGCTTAAAGTTATAAATGTGAGGTGAACCTTTTGCTGCAGTGGTGTTTGTTTCATTTCAACCCCACAGCCTTCTTTCCACCCATGCATTCCACCCATGCATGTCCAAGAGGTTTTTATTTCAAAATCACACTTTGTTGGCAGTTAATGTTCAATGAAACCTATCGCCAACACCGTAATATGTTTAATTTATTCATTCAAAGGTCTATCTGGATAATATACATCTATTCTCTAAACTAAATTATCCATTCAAATACCTCCATCAATCTACCGGGGTATATAATCTATATTTCCATTAGTCTATCAATCTGTGAAACAACCAATTGTACTGTTATACCTTGTATAAACCGTGATGATTTTATCTCATATATCGTATACCCAGGGTGCAATTTGTTTTTAAAATTGTGATTAGCAGTTTTGGGAATGGAAACTAGTGGAGTTTGATTAACACTTATATACAATGAGTAGTAATATTGCATTGCGATAGCAAGATTTTGCATCACATTTTGCAAAACCACTAAGTACATGTATTAGGCTATCAGTATGTTTTGTACCAATCTAACTGTATACTTCTGTCTTGTATAATGAATGTTTTGCTCAATTTGACAGGGATTGAAGATGTTGCTGATGTGGAGTTGAGACGACCGCAGGCAGACGGCGTCACTGCAGGCGTGGATGTTACACTTCGATGTGAGATTACCGGAAACCCAGAACCCTCCATCCTATGGTACCACAACAAGTTTAGGTAGGCGTGTGTTGAATTCACATTAAAACCCAGAACCCTCCATCCTATGGTACCACAACAAGTTTAGGTAGGCGTGTGTTGAATTCGCATTAAAACCCAGAACCCTCCATCCTATGGTACCACAACAAGTTTAGGTAGGCGTGTGTTGAATTCCCATTAAAACCCAGAACCCTCCATCCTATAGTACCACAACAAGTTTAGGTAGGCGTGTGTTGAATTTGCATTGTGCAAAGTTGTTTATGCTATTTTAACTAAAACTTCATATGCAAGATTTCCTTCTCAAATTCGAAGGTAATAATTCCGTGTTTATACTAAGCTACTGGTGATGACATAGTTTGTGTGATCTAAATGTACACTAGTTATAATTACTAATGGGCGATCAGAAACTGCCTTGCATTCAATAGGGCGAGCGTTCTGCTACCAAGATAAAACGTTTTGTCACTGGTGTTTGTATCCAACATTAAACGAATGTGATATTCATGAGTGCTCACCCTATTGAACGCAAGGCTGGTGTCAAGAGAAATGGGTGATGGTACAATATTAATTTGTTTCAGTCCACTTTTTGTTAAAAAGTTACCCACCCATGCAGAATCCTTGCTGTGGCTGTAGGCCTTAAGTTGTGTGCCAAATGTAACTCTCTAATTCATCGAGCTAAAAGCTCCCACAATAAGCAAGCAAGGGGGAGCTGCAACGCACGTATGGAACAGACATTGATTAATGCATAGGTGGCATACGAGATGCCTGAGGAATGTTTTTGCTAAGAATATGTAACTACTGTAATAAGTGTTTCGTCTTTGAAATATAATATCCATGACAACTCTTGCTCTTCATCATGCCTAGCTGTTTTAAAGATATTTTTTGTTTACTGTTTTTGGCCATTGGTTTGACCTGGTATACCTGCTTATCACCCCTGTTGATGTGTGTGTGTGCACTGGGTGAAAGTTAATAACTAGTGCTCAAGCCTCCGCGGTTGTGGCGTGTTGGATGTGGCCCGCAGCTATCGCACCAGTGCTATTCTGCATCAACAGCCTGTTCAGTAACTTACAACACTGCGTTAACCAGGCGAACACAGTTCTGCTGGCTCTCACTACATGGAGGTAATCAGGCCAGTAAAAGAGTTCCTCCTCCCATAGTGCAAGGTGCGGTTCAGTGATATTGTCCATCCCACACGTGATTGGTCACAGGATCGATCCTCTTTTCTAATATACTCGTTGTTAGTTCTTTTTCCTTGTTCTAAACTTATTCTACAATGTATGTACATGTACATGTACTTTTGTGGTTGAAAAAAATACATATAAAAGATTTCTTGCTGCTTATCAAAAAGAGTAACCTACATGCATGAAGCAGTAGCAGTTGTTTTTCTAAAGACCATACATCATTGCAGGGTGCAATTTGTTTTTAAAATTGTGATTACCAGGGTTTTTTTACTGGATGGGGAATGGAAAAGCAACTACTGGAATTTGATTAGCACTTATATAAAATGAGTAATAATATTGTATAGGCTATCGCAAGATTTTGCATTGCTTTTTGTGATGGGAACCTGGTCATTTTGCAGTCTGCATAACAATATTCTGAAAAGTACCGGGTACCACCAATTTTTTGCGAACTCAGTCATTTTTGAGCCTGTATTGTAATAATCATGTTTCATAACTACATGTAAACAATGTGCTTTGATACCATTTTATTCAAACTACATCATGTGGACAGCTACATGTGCTGATGTTGGGAGAGTAGGACTATCACTGTCATGGTGTTTAAATAAATGTTTTGAGTAGGGGTGTAAAATTAGAGTAGGTAGGGTTACTATAAACACACCTATTTTTTGGCCTGGTTATATTGCCAGATGTTTTGCAAGTTTAGGATGCCCTCATTGCTCCGAAACTTGTAATGTATTTACAATATTTCTCAAAGATGCAACAGATCTCCAAAGCGTCCATTGAAGTACAATTGAACACTTCCTCTACTTCAGCATTGGTGCCCTGCATTGGTATATCTTGTGTGTTGGGGCTAGGGGGTGGTTCAAGAGCTCAAACTACATAACTAAAACATTATTTACAGTGCAATATTACCGGTAGTCAGAATCTATAAGAGAAAACAAATATAGACAAAAGATCTGCTAAGTTCATAATATTAAATCCCCTCCCCCATCCTTTGGTCGTCTAGGTTCATAATGACATATTCGAACCCACCCCCTCATCCCTTCTGGGTCCAAACCATGCTACTATCATGCCTGGCAAAACTCAAAATCTGACTGTCAGACAGATACAATGGCTAAAACAGCTCACTGGCCTGAATTAGCACAGAGTACAGCAAGTACATGTAACACATTACACAAATTGCTGAACATGTACATCACCGTCTGAAGTGGGTCTGTTTCTGGTTTCAGCTGATTGTTCTAAAGCAGACACACACATCCGAGCTGACCAGTGGCCAATCGGGCCATTACTGGTGCACTCGCCATGACACGACATTAATATAATAATAAGAATTGTGTTCGCTTTCCAGTGCTCAGCATTCTGGCACTTTGTCTTCACATTGTTTTGCAGTTGGCCAGCTTTCTTCTTCGCTGACAGGTCGAAGAAACGACGGCAATGCAATCCATTAGTACTGCCACCAGCCCAAACAAATTTACCTTTTTACTTCATACCTACTACTAACACGGTCCGTCCGTATTAGATTATAGCCGCGTCTCGCCACTTTTTACACTGGTGCCCATTAGTGGCTTGCTTCCACGGATGTGCTCTTAATCCGACGGGCTTTACTCGACTTTTATTATTGTACACAAACATGTCTGAGTTGTTACTACATTTTATAATGAACAGCATAAGCAAAAGTGATTTGTGCCACTAATTGGCTTTACGTGTATATTTAAAAATTGGATACAATACATAGTATTTAATTTTTATCTTATAAGTGGTGTGAATATACATGTATGTAAACGTGTACCGGTATATGTATTTTAAAATCTTTGAAAATTGGATACACTGCATAGAATTTATTTTTTATCTTATAAGTGGTGTGTATAGACATGTATGTAATATTGCTGTAATAGTTGCATATGATAATTTTTTGGTAGTGTGCGATTCAGAAATGGGATGAATATGCAAGTTAGATCAACACACATAATTATATGAAATGTTTGATGGGTTTTAATTGATAATATTGAATTACTCATCTTATTTTGTTTTCTGCTAAATCAACTAAATTGAACTAATGTTATCAATTAGCGTACTTTCCCCCTTTGTAAAATGATGTTTCATTCTCAACACAATTTTATTTTGTAATTTGAATCTCCTGGGTTTTTTTGGGTCTGATCTGCATTTTGGAATCACTTTCTTTTATGTCAGGATTGACAGGTCTTTTTGCCTAAAATGGAAAGCGTGTGTAACATTTCTCTTTATCCTTAAAAACATTTACAACACATCATAAGTCGACGTGCGCACAAAATGCCAAATATTTCAGTCGGTAAAGGTTTGATTGTAAAAATCTATTTACAAATAAATACAATACATATAGATTTAATGTCTGAATAATGTTGAACACATGGTCAATTGCTTGTGCATGAGTAAACATGCTACACGTGTTGATGTGGACAATAGGTTTTACTCGTAGGTTAGGTATATTAGACCATACAAGTAAATGGAAGAAGGCAACTGTTGCTATTTCCCATTCAAGCCAGTGATACACAACTGATTCAACAAATTCTGTGGTGTGCTATATGCTGTCTGTGGGAAAGTGCACATAAAAAGACCCTTTGCTGTTATTTGGTAAGAGTAGCTTATGTGGCACTGGCAACTTCATAGCGGTGTGTAACTGGAACCTCAAGTGGACTCTCTTGTACTGAGGTACACAAATTTCAATCCTCTCTACATGTTCCCTACTAAATGAAGCCACTCCAAAAGTTCCAAAGCTTTTATACGCAAACTATCTGTATTTCAATCTAACAAGGAGTGGTCTTTAATGCTGCAGCTCCATTTAACATTCTTATTTTTTCCAAACAACATTGTCACAAATATGTTGCCTGATAAAGGGAAATGGAGTTTTCCTGATTGTTGGCTAATATTGAGATCTGCTAGCAGCGTGGTTTCTGAATCCTGGCGTTGTATTGCTGGGAAATTATCTGATAAACCGAACAAGCAGCAGGAATCCTGCAAATCATTGGGAGTTCCAAACACAAATCTCCTCCCAACAATTTGATACCCAAGGGTTGGTTAATCTTTTATCACTCGTTGTGCCTTGTTTATGGCAGAAAAGTGGTGTTGTGTTTATATGAAGTTTTGAGATTACTCGAAATACATTACTCCAGTTACATACTTTTGCTGTAACAGTCAGAGCTGGGAATAGTAAAATGGCTTGTAACATGTTTATGACTGTGTTTGGCAATTAGTGTCTAAGATATATAAAATATTTATCAAATGTAACTTTAGACCACCTACATAATGTTGTCACTGTCTGAATTAATAGCGTTTGACATGAGAATGCTTACATACAGTCGTAGGCGTAAATTATTTTCCCATGGTTTTCTCACGTGTTTAAAACTTGCACGAGGTCCTTAATTCCAGAATAAGGAGGGGAAAAAATCTCATACTTTTTTTCTTTTTATTTCATAATCTCTACCATAATTATGTAATATAATAGATGATCATTGGCTTATCCAAGCTTAAATATACTAGGTGCTGATATTTTTTACTTTTACAATGTCATATGGCTTTAAAAATTACCAATTCTCAAAACCTGGAATCTAGCCATGTTCTATAATTAATGTTTCCCCATGTGCTTATTGTGACTGTGCATAAATGGCAATGTGTTTCACAATCTGAACAAAGTTTAACCCCATCCCCACTCGGGGACAGGGTATGCACTTGGGAATTTTTTTGACCGGCCAACCGGGCCAGTCACAGCAACACTTTGACTGGCCCGTACAACT